>PEKF01000198.1:600000-898913 GCA_003073195.1 Ramalina intermedia
ATAGCTTGCGGATTCTGGATCTGACAGCCTGCCATCTGCTCCGTGATGAAGCGGTCGAGAAAATCATCGAGACCTCTCCGCGCTTGCGCAATCTAGTGCTGGCTAAATGTAAAGAGATTACAGATCGAGCGGTGATCGCCATTACCAAGCTTGGAAAGAATTTGCACTACATCCATCTGGGACATTGCATGCGGATTACGGATGCGGCTGTCATTCAGCTGGTCAAAGTCTGCAACCGCATCCGATATATAGACCTTGCCTGCTGTCAGCTTTTGACCGACGCCAGCGTCAAGCAGCTCGCCACGTTGCAGAAGTTAAGGAGGATAGGGCTCGTCAAGTGCCAGAACATCACGGACAGGAGCATATTATCCCTTGCGAAACCAGTGCCAGACCAGCGACACGGTGAACAGCGAGCGAGGGCGCTGGGTCCCAGTTTGCTTGAACGTGTTCATCTGAGCTACTGCGTCAATCTGACCATCCAAGTAAGGCACACGATCTGTGATGATGCGAAGGTCATGCTAACCGGGACGCCCAGGGGATCCATGCACTCCTCAATCATTGCCCAAAGCTCACTCATCTTAGCTTGACAGGCGTACAAGCGTTCTATAATGAAGAAGCTTTGACGGATTTTTGCAGAGATGCTCCTCTAGGTAAGCATCCTTTGCAAGTTCAATTCACACAAGCTGACGTATCTAGCAGAATTCACTGAGCATCAGCGAACAGTCTTCTGCGTTTTCTCAGGAGAGGGTGTGAATCGTCTGCGGAACTATCTTAACGAAGCTCCTCAAGTGGCATATGACACCGAAGGCACTATGTATGACGATCGTGATCCCGAGGGCGACATAGACGCCGAGGGTCAAGTTGCAGGACTGATGAATGCCACTGCTATCAACGACGATGATGAGGACATGGATGAGATCGAGGCTGGGGAAGGCAGTCAATATGATGCAGGTGAAGGCGAGGGGTGAAGGAACCGCTTCGTTGTGTGTCGTGGTCACAGCATCTGGCCGGTCGAAAGCTTGAGGCTACTCATCCAGAGTCCAGTCTGGGGTCCCGGACGGAATCCAACACAGCATCATCAGACGGTCCGCATGCATCAAGTCGAATTCAAATTGCGAATGATACCCTCATAGCATCGACTCGACCCGAGCCCGTGCTATGGATGTTTTGAGAATTATCTTTTCGGCGAGGAGTTGAGCAGGATGTTAACCAGGGGCTCCACGGGATCGGATGAGAGAAAAGCCTGAGCTTTCTTTATCGGTGCTTACATGATTCAAGATATCATCAGGCATAGAGGGCTGTTACTTATCAAGGGGACTCCTAGTATCTAGCATTCTTCTTGTCAACCAATCTCTTGCTACTGGACTTGCGTGTGGCGCTTAGACCAGCCCGCAGACCCTCGATGGAAGTTTCATCATCTGTAGCGTGATGTAAGATCGCATAAACATCATCTATTCATGATATGAGTGGTTCAGGAGGAGTTCGGGTCCAGCATCGTGCCTGCAGAAACCAGGAAACGGACTCCCACCTTTTCCACGTGACGCCTTCCTCAAATAGGACCATGTTTCGTCATTATTGAAGCTTATCATCCTTCTTTGGTGGGGCAGGCTCAAGCCTTTGCAATGAGTGCCTTCGTAGAATAGAGAAGAGGGTTGTTGTGACTTCATCGTCATGATCTGAAGCAGCACATTTGATTCGTTTGCGAGCGGGCCAATAGACAGAGCCATAGGCAACATGAGGATCTTCAGAAATCCCATCGCTTTCACACCCTTGCCTGTGACCATCCTAATTTCTCTGGTCTATGCCGCTATCGTCATTTCCTTGCTCGTCGTCCATCATGTCCTCCCAGAAGTGGACCCCAAAGCTATTCCTGGCGTCGACCTGGACGAGGCGTGGCGGGACTTACAAACCTTGACGAGCCAATTCCACCCTTACAACAGCCATCGGAATGATGAAGTCCGCACTTGGCTTCTCGATAGAATCGAGTCTTACACATCCTCGGTTTGGACTGGTAGACAAAACGCCGCCGCTCCTGTACAGCATGTCATGGCCGACGCTCCTGTTCTCATCATTTCTGACATGACATCCAATGTCTCATGGACTCAGAACAAGACGCTCATCAAACCGCCGTTCAGCTCGTATTTTGAAGGGACTAATGTGATGGTCTACATCCGAGGCTGGGACGACGATCCTTCCGATATCTGGCTCCAAACGCATGCATCAAAACGTCAAGGTGGGGTTTTGGTCAACGCTCACTACGACAGCGTATCTACTGGCTACGGGGCCACTGACACCGGCATTGGTGTCGTGACGATCTTGCAACTCATCAAATACTTTTCAGCTCCCGACCGACAGCCGAAGAAAGGTATCGTCGCGCTTTTCAACAACGGCGAAGAAGATGGCCTACTGGGCGCTCGAGCCTTTGCTCAGCATCCCTTGTCTCGCTTCACCCAAACCTTTCTCAATCTTGAAGGTGCTGGTGCTGGTGGACGAGCCACCCTCTTCCGCTCCACTGATACCGAGGTCACCAGACCATATCAGCAGAGCAGGTATCCGTTCGGGAGCGTTCTGAGCGCCGATGCCTTCAAGCGAGGTTTGATCAAGAGTGGTACCGATTATTCCATCTTCACCGACATCGGCATGAGGGGTCTCGATGTTGCCTTCTACCAGGCCAGGTCGAGGTACCATACCAACCAGGACGACACAAAGCATACCAGTCAAGCCTCACTGTTTCACATGCTTTCGAGCGCAATGACGACTGTACAAGGTCTTACGAATGACGACACTGGCGAAAATGCTACCGATGGAGTCTGGTTTGACCTATTCGGGAAAGCTTTCGCCATCTTCCAGCTTAACACCCTGTTCGCTCTGTCCATCACCCTGATAGTTGTTGCTCCCGTCACCTTGGGCGCTATCTGGATCGCGCTTATCAGGACCGACAGATCCTATATTCTTAGCGGATCCGTCACCCCCAAAGGCGCGGACAATGAGGAATATGTAAGCATCAAAGGGCGCAGAGGGGTGTCTCGATGGCCCTTCGCATTTGTGCTAGCATCTGCCGCCGTTATTGCGCTGGCCTTCCTGTTGGCCTACGTCAACCCGTACATCATCTACAGCAGTGCCTATTCCGTCTGGGCCATGGAGATCTCCGTCTGGGTAGCGATAGCCTCATTCTACGCCAAGACGGCGGATCGAGTCCATCCTACAGCTTTCCAGCGGCTGTACACTATCTTGTGGCTCTCTCTGGCTGCGTGGATTGTGTTGGTAGCCAGCACGATCCTTGAGAAAAGGGAGAAGATCGCTGGTACCTATCTAATGTTCTTCTACCATGCCAGCATATTTGTAGGAACCACCGTCTGTTGCCTCGAGCTTTTTCGTCTCCCAAGAAAATCGGACTACGTCTCGGATATGCTGGACGCCCAAGGGACAATCCCAGGGTCTTCGAGGCCATCCAGTAGCCGAACGAACATTCCTTCGGGGGAGGATCAAAGCCACGAGCCTGCCGATGACAACGACGAAGACGAGGCTGACGAGCGCACATCCCTCATGCCTGGCAGTGGGCCTAAACGAACGACATTCAAGCACTACACATCACCCAACGATAGAGCTGAGGCAGAAGAGCATGAGCACGAAAGCTACATCCAGAAACGACAAATTTATGGCTTGGAGCAACCGTGGTCACACGCTTTACCCGCCTCGCTCTGGTTCTTCGAATTCATCATCATCGCTGCGTTCCCGCTGATCATCTTCGGTCAAACATCTCTTTTCCTTACATCAGCTCTATCGCAGACCCTTGCTGACGGCAGCTCTCCGATCTTGGTCTACCTTGCCGTCTCTGTTCTAAGCATTATCCTTTTCGCACCGTCGGGTCCATTCCTTCACCGCTTTGCTCACCATATTCCTACTTTTCTCTGCCTTGTCTTTGTCGGCACACTCATCTACAATATGTTGGCATTCCCATTCTCAGCTAACAACCGCTTGAAGATCAAATTTATTCAAAAGATCGATCTAGAGAGTGGTGCAAACAATGTCACCCTCACGGGCGTGAACCAAGGCTCCTATCTGCCGAAAATAGTACACTCTTTGCCCAGCGTGGCAGGTCAGAAACCTGATTGTGGCCCAAGCCCGCTGGACGGACTTTCAGACTGCACCTACCATGGCCTTGCGCCACGGATTCTTTCCCCGTCATCCCTGAATACCAGTCCCGTTAGATTTGGCGTCACTCGCTCCCTCAATTCGACTCACACGGCCCACTTCCGCCTCTCAGCTCACGATTCCCGAGCCTGCCGCATACAGTTCTCCATCCCAATCACTACATTCCACATCGCCGGCTCCGGCCCCCAAGACCCGCGCTTTCCCATCAGCAATGCTGAAGGCAGTCGAGAACTGAGGCTGTGGTCGAGGACGTGGGATCGCGAGTGGAGAGGGCAATTCTCTTGGAAAGGAGACAAGGAGATGGGTGGGCGGGTGGTGTGTTTGTGGAGTGATGCCAATACGCCGGGAACGATACCGGCGCTGGATGAGGTGTGGAAGTATGCGCCGGTGTGGGCGGCGGTGACGAAGGCGGATGATGGGCTCGTTGAGATGGGGAGGGGGTGGCGCGTTTGAGTCCTTGTCCGAGCGTCCACCCACAGTCAACGAGGCGAGCCAATTACCTCGGTTATTTAGCGCGCTCTTTCCCATTCCAGATTCTGGTCTATTTTGCTCCTGCTCTGTACAGCGTGTTCATCTTTCTTGGCATAAAAATACCCATGTGTCAAGATTTTTGCCGGAAACATCATCTGCGGATTCATCGCGCTTTGCACCTACGAAACAAATGCGCTATCTGCATTTACGCTCCCAGCTGCAATTTCCTGATCCCACTCTCCAGCTCATCGAGCGGGCAGATGACATTGCGATGAACTGCTGTTTGCAGGCGGACCGTGCTCAGGTCATCACCACATCCGAAATCACATTCGATCAGCTGTTCGACGATGCTGTCGTACCTTGGACCCATGCCCGATCTTCCGGACTTCAGGAAGTTTCTTGCTTTATAAAATTGTGTATACCGATCCTGATAGCGGTCCTCATCCTCTCGAGGCCGGCTCAGATCCTCCCACTTCTTCCAGTAGGCTATCTCAAGAAGCAAGATCCCGAGACTGAACAACAAAGAGTTTCGGGCTGCCCCTGAAGCAACTTCCGTTTCATCTCCGACCGCGCTTGATGGGCTGCTATCGCACCCTCGCACGGTTGCGTACAGATGCGGCGCTGTCAGAGGAGATTTTTGACGCAACAAGGATATTGCGTCATCTCCCAAGAACGTTACATCGTCACTCCTCCAGGATCCATGCAGCCACGGGGTGGCATGGTATTGTAAGACAGCAATCGTCAGAACCTTGGCAAGACGCAGACGCTCGTAGAGAGGGAAATTCCCAAGTCTGCTCTGCTTTGAAAGCGACGATATCATATGTCCTAGTGTTACCGCTTGATGGCGACCAGCGCCAGAGGGTGTGGTTGCTGGGAACACAAAGTGCTTGCAACCGGTCTTCTGTCCGAGTGTTCCCACGCATGTCTCGGGACGTAATTTCTGATTGGAGCAGCGGCGCAGATGATCGCAAAAGTCTTTCTTGATCAGACTGTCCAACGAAAAAGGGTCCGCTATAGTAAGCTTGGGATAAACTGGCGTGGAACTTACGGCTGAGGACTCAAAGCGAACGCTCTTCTTCGACTTCCTCTCTGCAGTATCTAAGGGGCAATCCAATTGGCGCTTAAGAGTCTGCTCTAGGCCCTTGAAATCGACAATGACCCCGTTATCAGACCTTGGATCGAAATCATCTAGAGTTGTATCAACAATGAAGGATACCGTATCCTTGTGATCCAGGGAGCTGGATAATGCCATCCGGAATGTCAATCGATGCGTCTGATTCCCACTCAAGAACGTGCATCCAACTTCGGCACACGTGTGCGCTAGGTGCTCTGTATGTTTCGTACAAGATCGACTCAAAGCCTCATAAACTTGTCGAGAGGCTTTTCCCACAATGACATATCTATTGATTTCCCTTTCGACGTCTTTGAACTTGTGATCCTCGGACGCCGGACGCTTATGTGACGCTGTGAAAGATTGAGTTGCAAGAGTCCTGAAGTTGTCATTGTACCTCTGGAGGTCGTCAAGTATGTTCCTTAATCGCGACTTGGAGATGCTAAAGCGCAACTTGGTGGCAGTACGACTTTTCTTGCTAGAGATGTCTATTTCTGCGTTTTTCTCTCCCTTTCGCGAATTGAGGTCCAGAATTAGCGGGTTCTCTGAATGAAGCAGAACGAGGCTTGATTACCATATTGACCCGATCACTCTCTACCAGACTTGCCGAAAGGCTTTGGCAGACACTTTCAATGGCCTTCAAACTCTCGCCAATTAGCTCTATCGTGCTGATACACACACTTCTTGATTTCTCAAGAAGTTGCGCAAGACGGGCCTCAAGCTCGATATCATGCCAGAAATGATGCTGTGCAGTTTGAATCATAGAAGCAGCAACATCTTGATCCACAACATTCTCTAGCAGAATCCGGCATTGATTGTGAAATATGACTTTCTGGATGTCTAACTCCTGGAGAAACCGTTTGGCCTCTTTTGGGAAGTTCTTGAAACGAGAGAATGGAGCAGCACATCTGTCATAGTTCTCTGCTGCAGAAATGAGCAGCGGCAGCAAGGCCAGCGTGACTCCAGCTATTTCGATTCCAGACATCGACTTATTGCCTCCACATGTATCTCAGTTGGTCTGGAGAGCGTTACACAGGGACTATCTGACTCCTTCAATAATTATAGAAGGCAGTGCATGGTCTCAAAAAAATTGGGAATGGCTTTTTGTAGCCTCGTGGCGGCTTGTGGGGTCTTTCAACGCATCAGGCAGACTTTCATTATGCAGGGTCTGGCGATCCGCATGGCTGCGCCTCACCCATCGGCGCCTTGTTATGGTGAGGTGGGGTTGGCGTGCAATCTTCACAGCAAGACTGTTCACTGACCTCATTACTACATTCGCTCCAGCAATTGAAAAATCTCCTACGAAGCGTTACCGCAATATACATGGAGAATGGATTCGCCTGCACCAGTGGACAAGGACTACATAGCGGAATGGTTGAACACCAACCACGAGACCCCCTCTGAAAGCGATTGTGACATACCTGATGCTCACGGAAATTTCGCTTCTCGATTCTATCATTGCTGCGTCGCAAATTTCCGTGACTTTTGCCAATTCAGAGAGCGGCAGACTGGCACTGAAATTTCAAAATCAAATGTCAAGGATGAGCTCGCGCGACTCTATATGTGGGGCGAGTATTTCAAAGACGGAGAGTTGGATATAGCTCTGGCGCCCTCAGAGGAACTGGCAAGCAAGGTCATAAGCCTACTGAGCGGCATTGGCAAGAGACTCCTGCGATGTACTTCATCGTTCCTTCGGTCATGGAAGCCTTTATGACTGCTGACAATAAGCTGACAGACTTCGCCTCGAACGAGCCTAATGAGCTAACTCCGGGGTTTCTCGAGACCTCGGAGTTACCCTCTTTCATTGAGCAAGCAGAGGTCATAGTATCAGGACCCAGTGGCGAAGAATTGTCAAACGCAGACGATTGGGATGATGAAGACGGCTCAGATTCTGAATCCACATCCATCCAGGAAGAAGCTGAGTTCTGCGAGGATGTTGAATTCAATACGAGATGTCTCATGCAGCTCATTCCTGCTCTGGAGCAAAATATTGTCTCTAGCCGGACACCCCGGATCCGTCTTGATCAACCAACTTCCCAGACCTTTTCAGTGTCTGAACCCGCAAGTACATATATTTCGTTAGCCCAGCAGAGGTTTCAAGACGCAGATCTGAAGCTGGTCCAACGCCTTGGAGAAGCCAATTGGCAACGGCACGTCAGACTACGTAAGGAATTATACGGGCACGAAGATGGACATAATGAGCCTTCTGCGCCCGTCGCCTGCTCCATATTCCATGATTCAGGACTGGGCACAACAGTGGCTGGGTCAAGTCAGTACGCACCGTCGCTGGCTTCTCATGCCTCCTTCGCTTCAAGCGTCGGAAACGAAGAGTCGCCCTTCTTACGGGTTCCACCAATGCCTCCAGAGGTCATTGCTGGGCAGAAATTTGTGTGTGCACTATGCGGAACCACTCAGTCACGTATCAGAAATCGCATAGAGTGGAAGTAAGTGTACCGTACACATCACACATGAAAGGCGTCGTTGCTAAAGAAATTCCAAGGATGCACGTCTTTAGTGACCTGAAACCCTACATATGCACATTTCCGGAGTGTAGCCTCGAACTGGTCCAATTCTCTACGCGGGCTCAGTGGGCTGACCATGAATTTTCCTGTCATCGATTTATAGAGGACTGGTGCTGTCCTTTCTGTTCCACCAGAGATATTCATAATCGACAAGGCTGTGAGCAACATCTGGAACGCAGCCATGATCTAAAGCATCCAGAAATCGCATACTGGGCTAATCGAGCACGGACCAAAAGAGCCAGGATGATGAATGTGGAGGAATGTCTTCTTTGTCGGACATTTCCCGCCGAGAGCCGTCAAGCTTTCATTAAGCATTGTTGTCGACACATGGAAGAAATTGCCCTCATGGCCATGCCTGAAATTGCGGATGATGGATCAGAAGGCGATGAAAATAATCCCGACGATGACAGATCGACTCAAAGCTCTGGGCACTCTGCCTACATATCTTTATCCAAAGATACACAACCAAGCAGGCACGAGGCAGACGCACCTACTGTAGCTCCCATGAAGCACACTGGGTCGACCATGACTGAAGTCCCATTTTTTGTTCACCCAGGGCAATCGATTCCTATGATGGGCGATGCCACTCAGCTACGTTCTGATGCGGCACTCATGCTCCCCGCCAACCCGATCGAAAAGAAGCCCCACAAGTGCCCGCTCTGCGGGGGGCTTTTTAGTAGTTCCTACAATTTTAACCGCCACCTGGAGACCCACGCCGCGGACCGCAAGTGTCCGCATCCATGCACGGCTATGAATGGAGATAAGGCATGCACGAAGGAATTTCAGCGCAAAACGGATCTCGACAGACACTATAATAGTGTGCACTTAAAGGCACGGAACCATCGATGCAATCTTTGTGGCAACCGCTTTGCTCGCCGAGATACCCTCCGAAGGTATGTATTCGGTACTAATATAATTTGTTCAATTTGGGCTAATACGTCATCTCAGACATAACGAGGATGGCTGCCCGAAGAGGTTCGAGTGGAAAGACCCGCTTGCGGCGCGTGACCGGCAAGCTTCTGATACGGCCAAAAGTAATGCGATTGACCCTTCTTATATGGATGAAGAGGATTTCCGCCTCCGACCAAAGAGTAGAGCTGCCCCTTTAGGAAGATGTTATAGCTGCAACACAGGTCATACGACCAGATGGCATCCAGGACCTGATGGCGATGGAACTCTTTGTGATGAATGTGGAACACGTAGGCAGTCTTCATCTTCAATGTGGGATTTCCCTTGCTGACTCTCTGACATTCAGATTTTGCGATGCTCATTGGGAAATCGGCCAACGGGGACGTGACTGGCCCGTCAGATTAATATCCTCCAGGCTTTGGGCAACAGGCTTACGACCTATTACACCCCTTTAAAGTGCCAATGCCTCAATTATGATAACATCACAGTCTACGCCAGTCAGCGGCACATTACCCCAAAGCAATGGATGTGTACGTCGAGGTCACGCAATCAAACCGCTCGATCAGGGTACTCCATTGTTGAGACCGTGCTGAGTTGCAGGATTGCCTATGTGATACTGGGCTTGCTTCTTCGTGGGAAAATGTGAGGTGAATGAACGATTGAAAAGGGACGCCGCTGGATGGAAGAGAGGGAACATTATAAACCTAAAGTTGATGACCTGGGTTAGAGTTGATATTTCCATCAGAAGGAAGTATTTATAGCTTTTCCATCCCTGACCTCGTCATGCTCTTCCATTATGCTATATATCTCATTTCGCCACTTCCTCAACGTTACCTCCAATCCCACCTTGACGCAGAACATCTCTCCCAACAAAAGAGTTTTCCTACATGAAGAACGAGGACCTAAGGGGAAAATTCCAAGCTTCATCGTCTATGTATTCAACCAGGCGTCACCACCACCCTCGAAGCTCACGGAAACCCCACACCTCGCCTCCAATGCGGCGCCTATCGACAGCCTCGACATCCGAATGTTCCATCTATCCTGCCCCTATCATCCACGTTCTGCCCGCCTCAATCCCAGATCATTAATTCATTTGTTTTTGAACCATGGACACGCCAACGAAACATCTCCGCCAATACCAGCGGACCGGGCCATGAGGCATCAAGGAATCTTTCCGAAATTGGGGTTCAAAAGCAGTTCGAACAACAAATAATCAAGACACGGCCGGTTGAGGAGTAACTGCGTCGTGATAGATGGCCGGGAGGGTGAAGGATGATTTGAGAGCAGTCGTGAGTGGCGAGCTAAACGCGGGCGGGAGGATGATCATTTAATACAGACAGGGCAGCCACAAGATCGACCGGCGGGGGGGTTTCTTTGGTCTTAGGAAGCTCGCCAGCGACTGGCACATATATAGAGGCTTGATTGCTTTTGGTTGTTGATTGCGTGATTTTAGGAACAGACCGCTCGCAAAGACACGCCCAATTCAGTCGAAACGGAGGACAGGAACACAAACATAGAATGACGATGTCGGTGGGTGTCAGCATCTTCCCCCTCGTCACGTCCTCTTGGAGATGGGCGTAAATGACATTGGGGTTTCCCCTTGGTCTAGTTCTCGCTCTTTCGCTTTCTTGCCCCCCTTTTCACTCCTAGTTCCGTCCTGAGCCCAGTTTTCCTTACTCTCTCTCGCCACTACCAGCGAATAAGTGGAAGCAAAGTTCAGTTTCCGTCGCGCCCGCAAGGTGCTGATATTGATACTAGTGGGCGCTTACGACTATTAAATTGCCCTTGTTCCCCAGTCCTGCTTTTCGGATACGGAAAGAAAACAGATCTTGTGACTTGTCAAGGGTGATGTATAAGTTTGGTGGGTTGTACAAAGCGAACCATGCCGATTGGGAAAGGTTGAGGGAAAACGGGAGGGTCAAATAAATTAGCTGGGGGGAGAGAGTGTCTTGGAATCGGGTTGTGCATGGGAAGAGAGGGGTGGATGATCGTGATATTGGGTGGAGTGGCAGGCTTCTAGTCTAGGCGTGATATTATGAAAAGACAGGGGGTTTGGGCTGTGTGGGAAAGTTGATTGAAGTCTTCCGAATCATGTTTTGGACGAGGAATGGATCATTGTGATGGCTGGTCACTCATTGGAAGTTTCTCTGGGAATTTGATTGGGATTGGTTGATATGTCTGCTGTCTGCTGGAAGAGGAGGGTGAGTTCCATGGGAAAAATTAGAGTGCGTGTCACGTCTGGAATATAGACATAGCGCATTCATGAATCAGCTGTGCATTCGGAAACCGTACGTGTATATCAGCTCATGAACCACGGTAGCTGATTTGTTCCTCACTTTCAAACCTAAGACGTGACAATTCATATTGGATCGTCCTTGCATACTTGATGTGATGTCAGGTCGAGCTTGGGAGCGGCAACTCCAATCGCTCTTGTAGGTACTCCAAGATTTCGATAACCTATATCCATTAGCTTTCCAAGCAGTAGAAATCAATCTGGAGATCTTACCTTCTCGTCCTCATATCTCCTCCCCACAAGTTGTAGCGAAATTGGCGCTCCCCTGAACTGCTCAGGATCTTCATCTGGAGTTTAATCAGCGATAAAATGATATTCATTGCAGAGAAGATAAAAGGTTTACAGAGATTGTAATTGTCATTATCATGCTCATTGGTGGGAACATAATATCTGTCCTGAGTATCAACATCTGGATCCGCTTTTGAAACAGGGAAGACCAGAGCAGGATAGTCGAGCAAGTTCCATTGGGTGGTGTAACCCCAGTAACGACTACAATCCAGAGGTGGAGCTACGCCTGGGCCGACAGGGCACAGGATCGCATCAACAGCGCCTTCTGAGTGGCCGTCTGAGGTGCGACGTGAAGCGGTAGAATTCCACTCTGTGTTAAAGGGTCAGTGACTCTGTAGCAAAGGGCAATGGAGGTTTCACACTCTCTACGTATTCGAGTTTGTATTTCTCCATCCTGTCTCGAAGTTCGTACATCTCGCCAAGGGTACGTTCCTTGATGTATTTATTCTCCGTCGGCAGGAACAGCTTCGATAATGGTCGCCACGGCTCTCCTGAAGAATTGATGATTTCAGCAGTCTCCTTCCCTGCGTCCGGATAATAAAGGCTGGACTTGAATACCATCAGCATCAGAGAATTTCAGTGGCGTTGTGGGTGTGAACCCACAATCGACTCTGAAGCAAGATCGTGTTTAGATGGTTTCCAAGTCACAATATCAATGTCCTCAATCTTCTTCAGCTGGCTGACAATTGCCCGCATAGCTCTTTGAATAGGCGGATGGGGAGTCAAAATGCCATCGGACTCCATGACTCGAATCTGAAGTCTTCTACTGCCTCTCTGGCTGAAGTCTCCAGTGCGCCATGGCAGAGGCACCAAGGTAGGTTACTCAATCCATGGCTTGGAATCAATCACAGATTTCATGAATATCTTCACCCCCTCGATACTGGTGCTCAAAGGCCCAACGACAGCCATCACGTATCCTGAGCCAATGTGTGGGACCGCACAACCTCCTTTGGGCAGACGAAACGCGGTAGGCCGGAGACCGTAAAGGCCTTGATTAGCAGCAGGGGACCTAATACTTCCACCTATACAGACATGAACCAATCTAGGAGACATAACGCCTAAAGGTTTCACTCACCGATGTCTGAGCCTATGCCTAGACAGCTTCTGCGAAGACCTAGAAGAGCACCTTCACCGCCAGAGCTACCACCGCATGTCAGACTGCGGTTGAAGGGGTTGCCGTGGTACCATAGAGGTTGTTTGACGTTTCAAGGTGCATCTGGGCTCGTCCATGCATTAGTGGAAGATTTCAGGCCGACAAACGATCCAATGATCAGGTTGGGTGGTTCTTTCAATCGGTGCCTCCCCAGGATTCTCCGCGTCGTGTTTTCAGAACACTTGCTATCGACCGCAAGCTCTCGCTGCCAGGTACGAAAAACAAAGAGGTAGTGGAAGCATACCAAGGTCTGCGGCTCATTTGTGCGGGCGTAAAGAACGCACCCTGCCTTAAGCAGAATCTTCAGAATGGGTGCATCGTCGGGTGCTTCTTTCTCTGCCCATGCGACAAAACCTCCATGGTATACAAGACCTTTCATGCCTATACATTCTTTGACGCTGATTGGGAGCCCGTGTAATGGGCCAGTGGCCTTCTTGTATTTTGTCATGTAAGCATCCAGTTCATCTGCGCGAGCGAGGGCTTGCTGCGGCAGAAGTTCCGAAACGCAGTTGGTCTTTGTATTTGCTCGGTTAGGAATGATTTCAGAATTCTTAAGTTAGTGGAGAGATTGGACACACCAGGTCTTGTGCCAATCCAGCTCGTCGAAGAAAGGCACCCGTGACCTCCCTGGCTGTTATGCTACCTGAAGCAAGAGCAGCAATAAGCCTTTCGGGCTTCAACTCTGTAATCTGGACCTTGCGGGTAGTGAGTAATGCTGCTGGTAGATGAATGACACTAAGAGGCAAATCTTTAGTTATCGTCGGGACCGAAGGTTGGACTGCGGCAATTGAAGTTGCTCGACGAGCTTGGGCTTTTTGAGCAATCTCTTGTCATGAAGGTGTGCTCATCTTGTGATCAGCCCGACTTTGAACAAGCTTTGGAGTAGGAGTAGAAGAAGAACAAGCACGATTATGTACCAATTTGAGCTCTCTGGACGTTGTAGTCTACAAGCCGTGGATGCAGCTGATGCCAGCAGTATTCACTGGCGATCGGGACTGTGCAGCCGGGATTCTCCACAAAATCTGGTATTTGGTCCGATTACAACCCGCATTGCTGGGAACCTACTCTAGCCTTTCATTGTAGCCTCATGCACGAATGACTGGGATAGTATGCCGAAATCTCCGCTCTTGGGTGGGAAGCCCATCCTAAGCCCATGACATACTGTAGAGTATGACGGAGCACACATTCATGCATGAGGATGGGAGACAACTGCTGCAATTACTTGTCTCAAATCAAGACTACGCTGGGACTCTCTTCGAAGCAGATCGATGTATCTCGTTAGCGCTTTGCTTTCAGGACAAGGGTGTGACAGTCTGCCGGCAAGCTTTTGCTTGTGTGCGGTCACGGAACAAGTCTATGGCAATTGCGTTGACGCCATTCCGAGCTCTGCATTGAAGACTCTTTGTGGCTTCGTTGGTCGCGCATCTGGCGGTGCGCAGGAAATTAATGATAGGAGCTGGTAGAGCCTAATATCGGGCCAAAGGCTTACACCAGAAATATCTTCGACTACTCGGAAATATTCATGCCAAGCATTTGGAGGCTTCTCGGACACCCTAGTTGACCGGTCCCGTGTGAACCTTGATGGGTAGGGCACTACAGTCTTGCTACTCAACACTGACGATCTACGTACAAGCAAAGCTTGCATTACCACAGGCCATTTGAAGTCGCCCACGAGCCTCTCACAAGCAACAGCACAAATATCGTCTGTGCCTCTTCTGGAGTAAATTTGCATACTGTAGGAGTCTCAGCATGAAGACTCAGCAAACACTTGGCTCGGAGGTTGTTGTTTTTCTGACAACTCAATACTATGCGACGTTTGTCAATGTCGGAGGCTACAACATTTCGCGAGGCGATCTTCCGACTTGATTCGATGCGCATTGAACAGCACCATATCTAGATGCCATTTTCTCATTACGCTCTTAAATATTCGGGCCCATCTCGGCTCATGTCTACGCGCTTGAAGACGCTGCCCCTGATCCACATTCATCGAGGCAGAAGTCATTGTCAACCTTTTGGCCATGTGCGGGCAACATCAACGCCTTCTGAAACCAGGATACCTGGCAGCATGTCCTCGTATCGCTCCAAGTTGTTGTTCTCTCCAGTTGATGTTATCGCGGATTTTTAAGGTGTGACATTGATAGGAGCCAGGTGAGAGTCATTGTCATCAATCCAAACATGCTGGTTTGTGATATTGCTTCCCCTCGTTGTTCTCGAATAAGGCTTGAGCTTGTAGCTCTGCTGGCTCGTCTGTTGTTTCTCTTTCTCTATCATTCGTAGCAAAGGACGCAACGTTGGCAGACATGCGGAGATGAACGCAACGGAGTGCTCGATCACCGTTCAGAGAATTGAGCCTTAATATAACCCTAATCATCTCGAATGACATAGCGTTGAGACAACATCCAAGATTGGCGATGCAAGTATATGTCTGCCAAACCCCTCATACACCTCTGAAGAGAAGGTATTAATAAAGCTGATATGAAAACGCAGTGCCAGAACGCCCCATCGACTCAAAACAGATCGAATTTGCAAAAGTGGCAATGCCCCATCGACTCAAAACAGATCAAATTTGCAAAAGTGGCGTATGTGAATATCAGGCCGACAGTAATAATATAGTCATCAGCGCCGATCCGAGCTCTCATCAGCCGTAGAGCAACAAATGGACAGATCAATGCTAGTGTTGCCAGGATTACGAAGGGGATCATTTGTGCCAGTGCTCGGTGCTGGCGCCCAACAAGATGACTGCTGCCCATATTTGAAGCGCGGGAGAGAAGGTCAAGAGGATGCTGATCTTTTGTCAAATTGAATCACCAGACCGCAAGACTGTGCAGATATTCGTACACAAACAACAGCGGAAGCCGCTCAAATATTTTACGAATGAGGGTGTAAAGAGTGAGATATAAAGAGATAGCAAGCAAGACGACTCTTCGGTCTGGATGTTCGGACCTTCCGTTGGATAAGACCAGCTTCGATCAGGCTGGTAAGAGTGAGACCCTCCTTGATGTCTTCGCATACTTGTGCCATATGCTTGCGTATGATGCACACTTGCTTGGGCCAGAAAATCAGAGGCAAAGATTACAATCTGCTGAGTGGCATTGGTACGCCTGACAAGTCTTCATGAATTCATCCTGTGGTCTCAGACTCCGCATTGTCTAATCGAAGTAAGGTTATGCATTCGGTTTGCTTGATGATGATTTGGTCATGAGTGCAAGTGGTCGGACGCAGCAAGGTATGCTTCCTTTTCGTAAAGTTTTCGATCGGAAACCCTTCAAGACTTCCCAGGTATAAGCATTCTTCATCTCTCTCAAATCATATCTGCAGCTCATCCGATGCCTGCAACATTGACCACCCTACCGATCGTGCTCCAGCATAGACCGGCGGGTATATTCTCCGACCGCTGCACCTCGCAAATCCCACGAATCCTACTGGACACCCATCCTACTCTACCCCGCATGCTGCCCTGAGCTTCGCACCAACCCACCCGTTTCTTGACAGCTCATTCCGTCAACCCGCCACCATGAGTAGCGAGCATTTGGCGCCTGGAACGGTACACCTCGTCGATCTGCAAGGCGTGCTAAAATTGAAGCATGCGCCCGGTTCCCCGAAAAATGGCATCGTTTTGGTACCATCTCCATCCAGTGATCCCGACGATCCCTTGAACTGGTCCCCGAATAGGAAATGGTTGGCGACTGCTTGTGTATGTCTGTAAGTCACTGTTCGCCCACCTTGTGTAAGTGGCCAAGCCTTGATGGCAGTACTAGTTATACATTCGCTATCGGGACGACCTCAGCCGCCATCTACTCCGTCCTAGAGCCGATAGAGAAAGACACTAGTCTTACATTGGGAGATCTCAATGCCGGAACTGGATACATGGTAAGCAAATCAACTGTTTGCTGCCCCGAGAGGCTCAAGTCAGATAGTTCTTGCTTTTTGGGTGGGGTTGCCTTTTTTGGCAACCCTTGGCCTTACAATACGGGAAACGCCCAGTCTTTCTGATCAGCACACTAGCAACCATGGTATGTGGCTGATCGTTGATGGCACAATCAACCTTACAGCTGAGGTTGTGGTAGGCTATCATGGTCTGGGTGCCGTACACTCACACCAATGGGCAATGGATTGGGAGCAAATTACTCCAAGGATTCTTTGGTGCTCCTGTCGAATCATTATGCGAAATCTCAATAGCCGATATCGTGAGCTTGTGCGCTGAGAAATGGCCTGGTAGTAAAATCCTGACAGAGTTTAGCATTTCACTCACAACCGAGGCTCATACATAGCTCTGTATGCCTTCTTCTTAGCTGGAAGCAGTTACTTTGCGCCAGTATTGGCCGGTTTCATCAACGTTGGCCAAGGATGGAAGTGGGTGCTGGTAATACTTTCCACATGCCGAACGTCTTGGGCCTGACATTCACAGTATTGGTGTGCCATCCTCAGTGCCATTGTGTTTGTTCTCCTGTTCTTCTTCATGGAGGAGACGAACTATCACCGGAAACCGCTTTTAGCCGGCAATGCCTCAAATTCTGGGACGACCTCATCAACAGACACCAACAAGTCCACCGACGGCAAGAACGAATCATCCAAGCAGAGCATTACTGATAAGTCCGCTGCGGATGATGCACCCAGGTTTTCCGACCCACCCAGGAAGAGGCTCTTGAAGGATAAGCTCAAGCTTTTCCATCGAGAGGCTCTGCATTATCCGAACCGCATGAAGGGCATGGCACTCCGACCACTCATATTCCTCAGCTTCCCCATCATCTTCTATTCCGGATTCTCCTACGGCTCCAGTCTTGTTTGGTTCAATGTACTGAACGGCACGGCATCTCTGATACTCTCCGCGGAACCCTACAATTTCAGCTCATCGATTGTGGGATTGTGCTACGTATCGCCTCTCATTGGCATCATTCTTAGGTGAGTGAGCCTGATCAAACTTCAGAAATGGCCTTGAATCGGAGCTGATGCAAGCTAGCTCACTCTACACGGGGCCCATTGGCGATTGGCTGGTGGTAAGGATGGCTCGTCGTAATCAAGGCATTATGGAACCTGAAAGCCGCCTCTGGCTATTCAGTCTGTCAATCGTCCTCATGCCTGCAGGGTTGATCCTTTGGGGTGTGGGAGCTGCACACGGCATCCATTGGTTCGGTCTTGTCTTTGCCATGGGTCTCATAGCTATCACCAATGGCCTTGGGGTTCAGATCTCTCTAAGTTACTGCATCGACTGCTATCGGGAGCTGAGTGGCGAGGCTGTCGTTACCGTCATTCTGATCCGGAATACCATGAGTTTCGCGATCGGATACGGGTAAGTGTACCAATATTCAAAGCTTTTGGTTCCATACTCACGAATCCCAGTCTCACTCCTTGGGTATCGGACATGGGACTCCAAAATGCATTTCTTGTGGCAGCCTTCGCCGGACTGGCGCAAACACTCTCGTTCCTCATCTTTGTGAAATACGGCCGTCGATTTAGACAAGCAAGTGAGAAGAGATATTACTTGTATGTGGAAGAAATGAAGGCAGCAGGTTTAGTGCATTGATGGAAGTGTGTCTTTTCGGTGTCCGACGCTGGCTTCTTCTGAGAGCCTATCACATTTTAACAATCATCAAAGATTCCACCCAAATAATTGAAGCACTTGTTGACATGCGGCATTGGATCGAGGAAATCGGCATGTACTGTGGGGATCACTGCCACTGCGAGCGATCCGGGGAGAAATGAATGACTGCAGCGGCAAAGACCCTATCAAAGTAGCCCATGTAGTCAATGCTCACCAGTGAATCCTGCACAATCCGGCAGGATTTTTATTCCAGTCTCGTCAAACCAATATCGCGCAAGTACAATCCTACCGAAGTGGCTTTTCAGCTACGCCTGAATGGAGGAACCTATCTCGGCCGTCTCACTTCAACATCTTGATACGTCAAAGATTCTCCTACCTATATATTGAAGGTCTCCCAAAGATCTTATCTGACCTTGTCTCACATACTGCGAGTTCCTTGGTGGTCCTCTTACTAGGCGGGTTAGTTACAGAACAGGCAACAGACCCCCTTCATACAGCTCCAATCTTGCATCTCTCAATTCTTGACGAGCAAGGAGTGGCTGTCGCTGCACGATGGCCTTACTGTATCGGAGCGGCTTGCACCGGCACTAAATCCTGAATTTGTCGAACATTTCATAAGACCCCCCACCAGGGACCTTTGCGTGTCCTTCTTCCACTAGACATCAAACATCCCATGAATAGTTCCCCTCATTCACTTCTGGTTCATGACCTTTCTGGCAAGCCTTCGATGTCTGAAGTTTTATCTCCATCTCCACTTTTTCGACCCTTCTCCAGCATCTCCTGGGTTGATCCAGAAAAAAAACAAGAACCTATCCGACCCACTTCCATGTCTCTTGTATTACTTCTTCTAAGGGCATTGCACCTCACCATTTGACATCATCGCCACCCGCTGTTGACAAGGTTGGTCACTTGGATCCTTCTTCGCACATACATACATCGAAAAACATCAACAGAGATACTGAGGCGCAGGCCGGGGGCCCTAATCTCGGAAGAAGAGCGGATTGTGTCTTTGTCAAAAGCAGCTGGGGAGAAAAGGGGGGAAAGAAGTCATGCCAACGCCATTCTACTCTGGCAGAATTGAAGGAAAAACACTTTTTTTGGGATGTCATGTGGAGAATTAGAGTAAAGATTTACAAATTCTGTTATCCAGGCACCAATCAAATCGCTCGGTCCGGTCGTATCAAAACCAAAAAATCACTCGTCATGGCACGCACGCTCAGCCAAAAGGATACAATATTAGCAGGGGATAAAATTCATCGTCTCATTCTCTTCGAAATGGTAAGGATGAAAGCGGTTTCCCATTCTTTCACTTCTCCCCCATGAATCCCAGCCCTGATGAACCACCCTTTCCCTCGCCACCGCGAGTGTCGGGACCATCCAACCCCTCGAAAATGGAAGCGAAGTCCGATGACCTCTCCCTATCCTTATCCCCCGCACCCACCACAGGAAGGCCAGCGGAAGAAGAAGTCAGGCGTGACCTCTCGCCTCGGATACTAGTTCCCCTCGGACTCAGTCCTGATCCCTTATTCTCCCACAGTCTCGAGCTCTTGCGCGGGGCTTTGTGCGTGATGGCGTCGATGCTGCCGAGGAGCTTGTCGATGTCTACGCTCCTCACTCTCCCCCCCTCCTCGTCATCATCACCGTTGATGTTATTGTTGCTGTTGCTGTAGTGGGCAGTCGATGATGATTTCTTGCTGCCGCCGGGGTTGCTGCGTTTACTCTTTCCCCTCTTCACTCCATCCCCCGCCGCACCAGCATCGGCCGGTAAAGGTGGCGGAGGCATCTCTCTCTCTCTTTCCTTCTCCCTCGGTAGGCTCGATAGGGCGCCACTCTCAAGCGGGTCTTTCCCACCATGGCTGACGCCGCTCAGAGGCCTGCCTTGCACGCCTTTTGGTAGCGGTGGCACAGGGGGCACATCTGGATGGGTGGCGCTTCCGTCCATACTCAATCGCGACGTCCCCACGATCTCGCCCCGGAGAGCAGCGGCGTTTGCCTCGGGGTCCTCGCCCGCGGCACTGCTTGATGTGGAAGGGCGGCGGAGGGAGCGCGGGGTCGAGGGTCCGTGGTCCGAGTGGCTGCCTGAGTGCGGGCGGGAGCGGGGGCCTGTGCCGCCGAGGGAGGGGTTCCGCGAGTGGGTGTGAGAGTGGGGATGGGAGGCGGAGGCTGTGGTAGAGGTTGTGTGGGTCGTTTGGGTGGAGTGGGGGCGGTGGGTCTGGGAGGGGGAAACAGAGGGAATGGTGTTGGTGTTAGTGGTGGTAGCAGCAGTGGGGGCGGCGGTGGTGGTGGTGGAGGATGAGGTTGCAACAGGGATCGAGTTGGGGATGGGGGCGGGAAGGGGTTGGGAGAGGTCGCCTTCGCTGGCTGACTCGAAGCCGTCGACGTCGCCGGACATGATGGATTCTGCCTCACTTTCGTCGTCGCCTGACTCGTCATGCCTTGGATCGGTTTTGACCTGGGAGGATGTAGCAGCATCATGGTCATGTAGGTCGGTAGCTTGCCGAAGTGGACTTGCTGTTCGAGAGCGGCTGCCTTTCAATATCCGTTTCAGTTCCTCAACGGTGACCGTTGTAGCTTGACCAGTACTGCTGGGGGTCGCCGAATCAGTGTCTTTGGCACTGGAGTCTCGGTGCTTGTTACTGAAGGCAAAATTGAGTGCGTTGCCTGGCTGATTGGCGATGTTGTTGTCCGAGGGCAGAACTCCTCGGGCCGGGCTTGGTTCTCGATTGGGACTGACATCGACACCATTGACACCTAGAAGCTGTGAGAGATGTTTGCCCTTCCTGGAGCCGTACAGGGAGGTCGTCTTGATTGACGTGCTTTTCTCCACACTAGCTATGCAAATCTCCTTGGACCAATCAGACATCATGGTTTCCTTGATACGGGGTGGGAGCTCGTTGGTTTGTTCAAGCGACGGTCCTCCGCTTGCAAGTATCGGCATGTTAAAGATGCGACCAGGCGAAGAAGGTGGGCTTGTGGGTGGAGAGGTGACAGTCTGTCCATAAGCTTCGGCTATCCTATCAACCATGGCTGCTCGTGAATCAAAGGGCTTCAGAGACTCTTTCTGGATAGCATCGAGATTGAGCGGCAGTAAGCCTTTGGAAGAGGAGATGGTCTGCTCCAGTGGCAATGGGGGTATTTGGACTGTGTCGATCCACAGCCCATGTTTCTTTCGCCGCTGAATCTCGCTCTGCACCACGTATCCGACCGTCGAAGCATCGAAGTCGAACTTCTCGGTCAGGGCCCAAAGATATCCGTGAACTAAGCAGCCAACATTCATCTTGCCTATAGGTGTGGGGATCATCAAGTCAACGTTGATGTCTTCCTGCAATCTCAGAATCATTGGCAGGCCGGTTTTGACTGCATTCACGCCCAGCTTGTCAATCAGCTTACACAAAAGCAAGTGCAGCAGAAGGAGGTCTGATTCCGATTCTGGACAATCGATGGCATTATCATAGATTGCGAGATGTAGGAGCTGGAGAAAGGTCGATTTGGAGGTGTTTTCTGGCTTGATGGTGTCCCTTGCTGTCGCATTTGATACCGCCCTCTTCGTCATACTTCCACTCTTGAGGCTGTGAATGTCATTTTTGGATGCGCTCCGCAGTAGCCGCCGCTTATCCTCAAAGACCACGAGATCCTTGGAATTCATCTCTAGCTCCAGCCACGTAAGTAGGGCATCGACATATGCTCGTCGGACCCTGCGATCCTCGTCGCGCAATAGCCATTGTGTACCCTCCCAGACTTGAACACCCACTCGATTTCGCCCAAGTGCGGCTGCCCCGGTGACTGTTCCGCGAGGATTTGCCACAATGAGGATATCCTTGATAGCCTTCAGGGCGGTGACACGTGCGGTACCAAACGAGAAGAAGCTATCGGTGGCTGGGTTTTCTTGAAGCTGGACAGAATCTGAGATGGCCTTGGCTGCGGCCACTGGGTGCTCAATAGCAGCAGCAGTAGAGCTTACGGCAGAGTTCGGTGAAGGTTTGAGTCTCAGAAGTATGGCGGATATCATGTCCGAGATCTGGTCGGAATAGTATATGTGGGTTGCCAAATCGCCGATACATTTGTGAAGTCTTGTGAGCAGCTCCTGCCGGTTCGAGGACGGCATAGCCTCATCGCTGTTCGAGTCGGATTTGTCCTTGTGCTGGTCGGGGCCGTTCATCAGGGCTTCCGCCCCCTGAAACAAATCAATAGCATCCGTCTGTTGATGATGCGGGAGCACACTTGACCCCTTGCCGCCCAACTGTAAGAGTAACAGTATATGCTGTATGAGACCGAGCAGCACGTCCATTACACTGAGCCCTATCATATTGATACTAGACTTTAGCAACCAGTCTACCAGCGACAACATCATTAGCTGCTGTTCTAGATTTTCCTCAGCGATCGGGCTCTTCACTAATGTCTCCATGATAGTAACGAGTATAATGAAGCGATCCTGCACGGGAGCCCAGGTCGTCACCATCTCTACAAGCTTCGTGGTCCAAGTGCCGACCACTCTCGATCTACTGCTCTTGCTCGTTGCCGGTCTCTTGCTCTCCGGTCTTTGAGCTACGAACTTGAGCAGGGCACTGGTGGCCAGACGGACCTGTGCTCGGTTGTTCGCAACGAAGATCTGCTTCAAAGACTGGAATGCCAACAGGCCAACCTCCTCTTCAGCAAGCCTGTCTGCATCGTCGGTCGTGATGCCCGCAGCAGTCGCCGAGCTCGGCCGGGATTTTTCTTCATTCGTCCGCACGGTAGCGATGCTCATCCGTCTCCTGGTTGCCTGCTCCTTTTGTTCGCCCTCCTGAGCTTGCGCGCGCTGCTGAAGCGCCATCAGACTGGCCTCGTCACCCGAATGTAGATTTTGCAATACCACCGGCATGATGATATTCATCTGCCTTCCACCATCGGCGCCGACATCTTCCGAAGCTGTGATGCTCTTCAGCGCTCGAAGGCCTGCACTTCTCCATCTAATTGCTGTGGGCGCATTGAGTCCCCCCTTGGGTTGGACTGGAGTCTTGAGGGCTGCATAGCTGGCATAGGTTCGAACAATGTCTTCATACTGGCCAATGAGTTCTTGGTCTGCTGCGAGGGTTGCTACGTCATAGTTCTGGCAGAATGTCTCGAAGAGTGGTATGGACTCCTCTACCATGGGCAAGTCCTTGGATCGAAGCACGCTACCGATGATGCGGAGGAGGTAGATGGCATAGAGGGGAAGGTCGCGGGGGAGTTTCTCGATGAGAGCCTTGAGGATTTGGAGGGTGACTTGAGTATTGCTAGAGCCTTGTCAGCCTCAGGCTCAACATCGATCACAGCATCGGCGGCCCTGTTTCTGCCATACCCAAGCCTGTTCTTGGCGACATCGCTGGCAGCCTTCCTCTCGAGGAACGCGCCGACCTTCTGAAGCTTACTTCGTCTGGAGCTGGTGTAATACAGCAGGTAGCTGAGCTCGCTAGGGTTTGGTTTGACTTCTTGAACGTTCTTCTGGAAGCGAGGGTAGCACTTCAGGATCAAGACCTGATGTTTGGGTCGACATCTTTGTCGTACAGCGTTCATTGGAAAAAGTCGCGAGGCGGAGATAGAAAGCTAGTGCAGCGGAACCGCTGAAGGAATTGAACTTGAGCTGTCGGGATCAAGCTGGGGTTTGGAATGTCATGGCGGAGAGAGGCAGAAGCTGAACTAGGCATGAACTCTGATATAATAGTGGCATTAGCCAATTGGTGAATCAGCAGGCCCAGGGCAAATGGTTGATGATTAGGCAGCCCACCGCGCCAAAAAAGATTCGGGAGTCTTGGCATCGATCCGCTCGGACATCTCGGACATTAACATCGTCGCTACCGGGCAAGCCGGGGTGTGGTGATGACACCATGGCAGTGCTATCGCTATCAGTGACGCTCTAGCTGCAGTTCCTTTCCTGTAGAGCAATACTGTATCCTGTGGCTTGGCTTAGCAAAGTAGGCGTGTGGATAGTCCAACCCCCCCCTAACAAAGGTGACCTTTCGCTATGATAGGTAATATCAAGCAGTAGGCTCTGATCATTGGCCAAAAGATACTCGCTCTTCGCGCTTGAAAAGAATGCCAATGCAGCGGTACAGCGCCTTGTTTGTGTACTGTCTGCGTTCTGATTCGACGACTTGCCTTGACCCTGCAGCAGGTTGTAGCCCATTATGATCGCAAAGATTACCCTTCTCTGATTGACCATCGATTTGCAAAGAGCCTTATATACGTGCTCCCTGTCCATCTGTAAATTCTCGCAAATTGTCTTGCGATTTGAACAAACCTGGAGAGCCATATGATTTCAGTCTCGAGGCATGGAGCCCGCTACGGCGACCGGCATCGGACTGGCTGTTGCGTCGTTGGCATCACAGTGCTTTGCAGGAGCGATGGCAGGTCGATATAGCTTCTCCGACCCGTCCTTGTCTTCCGCTGACATGGCCAAGCGATCCGGCTCATCCTGGATGCAAAGAACCTGGAGTCGGATTACCAATACCTCAAGCTGCGCCTCCAGCTCGAGCAGCAGCGATTCCAAAACTGGAGCTCCGAAGCGGGCCTGCCCACCGATCTGGACAATCAGGCTTCCCATCCTGGCCGTGTGTTTATGGGCTTGAGTCGAGCCACGGTGCTCGAAACGATCCTTCAGATTCAGGCCCTTGCGCACGAGTTCATCGAGAATCAACGGCGATACGGGTCTTTGATTCCTGATGATCCTGATATCAATTCAGCCTTGGAGGTTTCATCAGAGTTGCGTCCTGCGTATGTTCACACCGAAGGCCGTCTCCCGAAGGTGCGAAGCCACACAAGATCTGGCTCCCTGAGATTGATCAAGCGTCTGAAATGGACCGTTTGTGATAAAGATAAATTCGGAGCATTTGTGAACCGCTTTGTAGAGCTCAACGATGCATTGGTAGACCTCGTGGATAGCGAAGCTCGATCTGCAATCCGCCAGTCGACCCGGGAGACCAATATTGGGATGCTCCACATCCACAATCGTGTCGATGAACTCGTCCATCTAGTGAAGGCGCTGGCTCCAGTGACAAATCCAGTGTCGACGGGACAGCCGCACATTCTCCCAAACGTTTCCGGTCTGTCGAGTCTGCAAGAGAAGCACGACCTAGCTAGCCTTGCATATACCAAGGCGGTCAAAACGGCTCTTGACGGGGATGTTCAGTTCAATGCCGAACATCGTCCTCACACCGGCGTGGAGATCCTAAATTTGAAGCTTCCACGCTCCAATATTGAGATCCTCCCTATGAAACATGCCACCCGTGACCGTTCTGACGCCCTATATCACACCCCTGGGGAGCAAGGCAGGCGCGTCTGGGTCGAATGGCGTGAGTACGATGTGACTGCTCACCAAGAAATCCTCCAGAATCGGCGCGACGATGGTCTCGATGGTTCTCCCTCCAACACCCCTACCCGCATCGACAAGCTCGTCGCCATGCTGAACGATCCGCATAAGCCTCCCTCCCTGCGCGCGCCACGCTGTCTGGGCTATTTCGACAACTCAACAGACGGCCGTCTACCGGGAGCATCGCTGGGCTTCGTCCTCTCGATCCCGACCCAAACGCCCACCAGTCCACTATCCCTGCGTCAATTGATTCACCTCCGCACTAAACCATCCCTGACCGATCGAATCGCCCTCGCAAGGGCCATTGCCAGCTGCCTCATGTCGCTGCACTCGGTGAATTGGCTGCACAAGGGTCTGCGCAGCCACAACATCATTTTCTTCCCGAATGCTATGGACACGGACGTGATCGATTACGGCAGCCCCTACCTTTCCGGGTTCGGCTATTCGCGCCCGGCGTACAGGGCCGACATGACGGAGATGCCCTCGCGCGATCCCACGCATGATATGTACAGGCACCCTTCCGTGCATGGCATGGGGCCCTACGAGAGCCGTCAGGGGTTCAAGCGGACTTGTGACATCTACGCGCTCGGGGTGGTGCTGGTGGAGATCGCGCGCTGGGAATGCGTGGAGCAGATCTTGGGGATCGAGAGTCCGGCGGCTGCAGGTCGGGCGGTGCTGTCTGGCATCCGGCAGCGGTTGGTCGGGGAGGAGCGGTATATGGATGCCGTTGGAGCGAGCGCTGGTGCACTCTTTCGGGACGCTACGGTGTCTTGCTTAATGGGACCGGATGCGCTCGGTGTTGCAGATAGGGATGATGAAATGGATGCGCATGTTGCAGCTAAGCTGTCCACGAATTTCTCTCAAAAGGTCCTGTGGCCGTTAGACCGCATCAATACATAGACGGCCGTTCATCTGGGTAGACGTGAGAGCAGCATGTAACTGCGAGATAAGCTATCTGCTCCGTTTCTCCACTGTTCACGTGAGGTTATTAGAATATAGACAGTATCAAAGGCCTAAAAATCCATGGTAAAGAAATACACGAGGACAAGACAAAATTGCAAGGGAACACCAACGCGCCACGCCGCCGTCCCAACAAAATCAACGATACTCTTCAAAACTTCCATGCTTGCGCAAAGCCGCTCTTTTAACGCTCTTGTCAACTCAATTATTCAGGAAGAATATCCTAGTGCAATCAGGAGTAAGCCGTCTCAGGCCGCATGGAGGCTCCCACAGTTTTCGCAGTGTATCGATGCTGACACTGATGACCTTGACCAAGGTCGTGGCGATTGAGTAGGGAAGAGCTTGTTGGGGAGGCAGGCGGGGGTGAGAACCGTTGTGGTCCGGGTGGCGATAGTGCTCGGAGGCACAGCAATGCCGTTCTGAAGTGCTGAAGATCCTGTCGCGAGGTGTTGAGACCGGAACTCTTTGTATGAGCAGCTCTCGAGCGTGAGAGGCCCACCCGCGGGGACTATGCAGGCCGCCAGAGCAGAAACCAAGCGTCAAATGCCATCAACTTACCTTCAGCTTGAGGCGCCAATCGAAAATGTGCGGCCAGGAAAGGTGCTCATATCCCGTTAGACTCGACGAAGCAATCTCCGGCACGCTTCTGTCCATTGGCGTCCTTGCATGTCTGCAGAATGTGAACAACTTCAGCAGCGGTAGGTCGGCGTGCTGGATCTGGATCGATCATTCGGATCACGACGTCGAGAAACGTGTCTTTGGTCTCGTAATCTCTCTCCGCTTCGAGTCCATACAGCCAGGTGTGTGTGGCGTCCAAATTGTATCGGTAAGCAGCTCCTCGCGGGTCCATTCGGCTCTTTCTGAAGTCTCCCATCTTCTTCCCACTAAGAACCGTGTACATTTCGATGAAGACGCAACCAAGTGAAAAGATATCGGCTTCCGGCTGACCCATGCCAGTGTATTTCCAATCTGGAGGGTGGTACTCGGCCTGCATAACGTATTAGCTATGAAGACTTAAAAGGTTCTTTGTGACGAGTCATACCGTAGCTTTCTTCGCGAAGATCTCACTGACTTTGATACTTCTATGATCCTTTGACCGTCCGGGGAGGAATTCCTGGAAGTAGTTCTTGATTCTGTGAGCCCCCCCTGTATTATCGCCGTTTCCAATCCTCTGACTGAAGGAGAACTTGGTGAACAGAATTCGAGGTCTCTTGTTCTGAACATAGACCAATATATTCTCACGTCGGATGTCACCGTGATCGAATCCAACTTTGTGCAACTTGGCCAGCGCGGTCGCGAGACATCCGAAGCTGTGTACCAGAAATACCATGTCTTGCGCTTGGATCTCCGCAAGCTCGAGGTAGCTTCTTAAGTCAAACTTTGACGCGGGCTCGTAAAGCAATGTAAGAACATTCCCTTGACGATAGGTTCCATACAAGGAGATCATGTGACGATGGTTCACATTGGAGAGGCTCAAGGCCTCGTTGTTGGCTAAAGCCCATTGAACGTCGTTTCCATCACTGATGGCCCTTCTGCGAACCAAATGGGGGATTTTCTCATGGTGTGATACAACATCTATGATGGACTGATTCCAGTGCCTGACGTTTCGCACCCAGTCGAGTCCAGGCCGCCTATTGAGTGGAATCTCGGTCTTGAAAAAAGAGCCTTCAGCGGAGTTTCGATTCATTGGGAAGATTCTCTCTTCAGTCGTGACGGTCTCTCCCGACCGTGATATTTCACTGCTCAAGATGGGCATGCAGCATTGCCCGCAATAGAGTTTTGCCTCTTCACTGGACACCCCTCGAGTGCAACATGTCAGGGTCTTCCAGACTTCATCGGCACTGGGGCGGGAGCTAGGCTGGGTGCTGAACATCGCGGTCAAGAGCCGTAATATCTGGACATCGGATCTCTCTGGAGTTTCTTTGCTCAGCGACTCAAGCCATTCTATCACGGGCTCAATGACATTATGATAGTACCCCTTTTCTGAAGAATCATTCTGCTCCCTGTACTGCAAGAATGCTTCACATGTG
Source organism: Ramalina intermedia (assembly GCA_003073195.1). Lineage (NCBI taxonomy): Eukaryota > Fungi > Ascomycota > Lecanoromycetes > Lecanorales > Ramalinaceae > Ramalina > Ramalina intermedia. Next base: position 628,762 of record PEKF01000198.1, read on the forward strand.
CGACCTTTGGACACGGTGTATATCTCGGCGAATACGCAGGCGAGAGAGAAGATGTCGTCTGACTTGTTCCTATGAACATTTGCTGCGCGCTCGGGCGAAGTATACTAGTATGATCAGTAACGTGAAGCATCTCGCGCACCATGACAATTTACCATTAGGGTCTTGTATGAGGGCCCACTGGAGCCGCTATGTGTTTCAGTGATGGCCTTTGAGAGACCAAAGTCCGCGAACATCGCCCTGCGACCCTCCAACAAGATGTTCTCAGGTTTAATGTCGCAGTGTCGGACTTTCTCCTCTCTGTGTATGTACGATAATGCATGTGCTAGACAGCCCATTATTCTCGGCAGGTGCGAGGTCTCCATTCGGTGGTTCTTTTCCATCTTCACAATGGCCTCAAGGTCGCTTGCGTGGCGCCAGAGGTAGGCCTTGAGATTGCACGGTGCGACTGGCTCAAGTATGATGCCAGAAAAACGTCCTTCTGTGAAGCTTCCCAAGACCCGAACAATATGATGGTGTTCCAGGTGGCGAAGGTGTTTTGTCTCCTCTTTCCAATCCTCGTTATGAGCGTCATTGATACCGCTTGATTCGACGGATTTGACCACGACATTTTTCTTGAGCTTTGGAGAATAATGCTTTTGAATCAAAGTCCGGTTTCCAAACGCGATAGTGTCCTTCAATGGGAGCTCTTGGGAACGTTCTTCGCGAGACAGCTTCACGTTGAAGCCGTCTCCCCGGTCAGTCCATCTGTTGGTTTGATGGGGTAGGTGGTCGGCTCGATGCGTGGCTCTTGTAGTGAAATGATCGTTCGTAGCCATTTCAGGAATGAGACTGATGAGCTACTTGCGAGCTTGAGAATGGTGAAGAGCGGGCAGAGTCTTCAAAAATGTGAAAAGGACGGTCCTCCGACCTTTCCACTCGAACTTTTTCTAATGCCAGAAGTAGAGCGGTATAAATCATACGAGTGTGGGAAATGTGGCTTTAAATATACTGTTGCAGTGATTCATCCTACACAACGAGGCGACATCCCCCCTCAGAGCCGAGCGTCCGACCTCGTTCCACCACTGATGTGTTGGCGGCTCACCGCTGCCCTAGTCTTTCAGGCTCCACAAATATCATTACACAAGCTGATCCACAACAGGGTTGTTTAGTCGAAAACAGACCAAAACAAACATGTCCGAGAAGTGGCAAGATTGTAAATTAGCGAGCCTGCAAGGAACGAGTAGCTCTGCCACTAGGTCTGACCACATATTGCTGCCCAAAAGTGAGACTCACAGAGCGAAGCGACAAATCGGAGTCATCTTATCCCGTTGAAATTGCAACGTGGTCTTAGATACCCTGTGTGACCAGCGTCTCCACTGTAGGGATCATCATTGCTCTCGGACTGGGAGCTATCATATCATCATGAAATATTTGCAGCGGACTTGGGGAAAGTCTAGACTAAAGTCAAATGTCACTCATCTGTCTTACCCGCCGGATCTGTTCGTGCAAGGCGATGATTTGCGAGCGCTGGATCGGAACGTGACGTACAGGGTTGGATTCAGATCCAGATTAGCGACGCTCTACTTCATGCAGGGTGGCAGCAAGTGGCAGTGTCAGATCACATCGTGCTTAGGTCTGCATGGAACGTCTTCGTCTCACAACGATCAAGCATTTTGCCGACCCCCGATCCGTCCTTCCCCCACCCACCCCCCCGTTAGCAGCACATCATTGGTGAGAGTTGAAGGAATGACGGGGGGCAAGCCTGTAAGGCTACTAGCTGCACTTGTGGCGTGTAGACGGAGGTCAAAGCCTCTATCGGTGGCTCGTAATTGCATAATGGTATCCGGTCAAATTAGGCTGCACCTTGTACGGACGTAGCGGAGAGCTTCGTGTGTTATCCACAAGGTTCAAATGAAGTCTTGATAGTTCGAACTCACCCAGCGGCCCGCTCGGCTAAGTCATCGTAAAATTAGGGATGGGAGCGTGGTCCGGCATGCACGAAATACGTGGAAAATAGTCATGTGGGCGCTGTTTGATTAGGCCTAAATCGAAAAGTTGAGGTCTCTGAATAGGTCGTTCCAAAACGAATTTGGGAATTAGATGGAGCCTACTCTTTACACAACCAGTGATAACAGGGTCCACTTTTTGTACACGTCAGCTCGGTCCCGAGATAGGTAATTTCACCTCCACGGCCTCGCTTATCTCTCGGATATCGGTGCAAGGCTTGGACGGTTGACAAATGACAAACATCATGCACCGAGCATCGCCGCAGATGTACCAAGGCGAATGCAATGACGGATTCGAGCTCGGAGCTGTCGCTCGGTGAGTGCAGATCAGACTTGTTGGCAAGTCGAGGCACGAGAAAGGGCAAAGCCGCTTTCACAGGAGTACGTCCGTAGCTAGGGTCATCCCATGACAAGGCACACCTTGTCTTGTCCAGATGGAGTAATTAGTGACATCGATAGCATCGAGATTCGAACTCGGTGAAGGGGAGGAGCAAAGGCAGTTGTGATACGCGGTAATGGTAGAAAATCATACGGACATTTGGGCTCTGAAACGCGCTCCATTAGCCGACGAGTCTATCTAGCAAACGCGCTTTTCAGAGCAATCGTCCCTCTATCTGATATTCTGATCTGATCGCAGACTAGAAGGAACATTGACGATTTCATTTCCCCCCCCTCTTCTGATTTCTATCTCAACTTGCCATGAGATCCATTGCCCCGGCCGACCGACCGCCATGCAACAAGATGCGCCCAAAGTGTACAAGAATTAGCTCACGAGTCATGACAAATGGTGTATGAAGACAGCGCTTGAATGAACCACGTTGTCATACTGCCCACGTCCCATAACGTTAGGACGAGGGTAGTCTGACCAGCCCACCAAAAACACTCCTTGCTTTCCAGCTTGTCATGCTGTACCTATTTCTTTCCAGTTGCTTTTTGAGCCTGGCGGTCGCGTTAGCAGGGAACCCTTTTGAATCAATAAGGCTTAGGTTCAACTTACAGCTTTGGTGACCTTGCCTCCAGCTTTCTCGGACTTGACCACGCTCTTGATGACTCCGACGGCAACGGTCTGCCTCATGTCACGAACGGCAAATCGTCCGAGGGGTGGGTAGTCGGTGAAAGCCTCCACGCACATGGGCTTGGACGGAACCATCTTGACGATAGCGGCATCCCCAGATTTGACGAACTTGGGAGCGTCTTCGATGGATTTACCCGTACGACGATCGATCTTCTCGAGGAGCTCGGAGAATTTGCAGGCAATGTGGGCAGTATGGCAATCGAGCACTGGGGCGTAGCCAGCACCGACTTGACCGGGGTGGTTGAGAACGATGACCTGGGCGTTGAAAGAGTCGCAGCCCTTGGGGGGGTCACTCTTGGAGTCACCAGCAACGTTGCCTCGCCTAATTTCCTTGACGGAAACGTTCTTGACGTTGAAGCCAACGTTGTCGCCGGGAACACCCTCGACGAGCTGCTCGTGGTGCATCTCAACCGACTTGACTTCAGTGGTGACGTTGGCTGGAGCGAAGGTGACGACCATGCCGGCTTTGATGATACCAGTCTCGACACGGCCGACGGGCACAGTCCCAATACCACCGATCTTGTACACATCCTGAAGGGGGAGACGGAGGGGCTTGTCGGTGGGACGGGAGGGCGGGTCGATGCCGTCAATGGCTTCCAGTAGGGTCTTGCCAGTAACCTTGGTCTTGGTCTCCTTCTCCCATCCCTTGTACCATGGGCAGTTGGTGGAGACGTCGATCATGTTATCTCCGTTGAAGCCGGAGATGGGGACAAATGGCACGTGCTTGGGGTTGTAGCCGACCTTCTTGATGAATGAAGAGGTCTCCTTGATGATCTCGTTGTAGCGATCCTCGGACCATTTGGTGGTGTCCATCTTGTTGATGGCGACAATGATCTGTCGGACACCCAGGGTGTAGGCCAGGAGAGCGTGCTCGCGGGTCTGACCATCCTTGGAGATACCAGCTTCGAACTCACCAGTACCGGCAGCGATAATCAAGATAGCGCAGTCGGCCTGGGAGGTACCAGTGATCATGTTCTTGATGAAGTCACGATGTCCCGGTGCATCGATGACGGTGACGTAGTATTTTGGTGTCTCGAACTTCCATAGCGCAATATCGATGGTGATACCACGCTCACGCTCGGCCTTTAGTTTATCGAGCACCCATGCGTACTTGAATGAGCCCTTGCCCAGCTCGGCAGCTTCCTAAAATGCGCTGTGGTCAGTATTTGTTTTTGTGGCGGTGACCGTGCTAAGCGATAAGAAAATGATTTTTTTTTGGCGACCCTGGGCTGCGGGGCAACAGCCCGAACCCCGCCAAAAATGATGACTCGGCCTGATTGCAGCCTTGACAGGATAGATGGAAGGCAGTACCTTCTCGAATTTCTCGATCGTTCGCTTGTCGATACCACCGCACTTGTAGATGAGATGGCCTGAGAAAGATGTGAGCAAATGATGTGCTTTTGTAGAGAGGAATGCCAGGCAGTACCGGTGGTGGTGGATTTGCCGGAGTCGACGTGGCCAATGACGACGACGTTGATATGAGTCTTTTCTTTACTATTGCAGTAAACATCGTCAGCATCATCCGGTTTGATCATGCAGGATTCATCTCGTGATGGTGCGAGTGGGATGTTGATGTTGAAGCGTACCCCATGGCGAATGTTGTTCTGCAAACGGATTGTGTGGGTTTTTCTTTTGTGACAGTGAGATGTCTTCAGAAAATGAGGGGTCTGTATCTGCGATGTTAGCGCTCGATAAACAGATGTTCTGGTGAGATGGCACGTACACTCAGGTGTTCTGCTGGAGAAACGGTATGGTGACAAAGATTTTGCAAGAAGATGCGGGAGAAAGAACGAGTTTTGTGCGCGGTCGCCAGTCGAGCTAAAATTCACGCTAGTCCTTTTTCAAATTGACCATGGGATTTTGGCATTCGCGATGACTCCGCTTTGCCACAAAACCCTTTTCCCACCAATATGTGTGACGTTGGAAAATCAATTTTGATAGTTCAACCACTAAAGTATTCATGGCTGTTCTAAGAACACTGTTGGGTATCGTTAAGCAATATCAGAAAGTAGTGCTGGAGACGCTCGCATTCCCTTTCCTTCTCCCAGCGGACATCATTTAGAAGCAGTGCAACTATCAACATCATGGCACATTTGCCTTCAAAAGTCATTCAGGTCGGACAGGAGGAGCACCTGGTACCATATTAGCGAGATATCATCCCCAATCCAGATTTGCCTTACCAATGACCCATCCAATGCCAGAAGCCAAGCCTCCTGTCACCATGTTGCTGACCATGTCCCGCTTTCTCACCCGTTGCTGTCCGTCATGTATTTCATCCTCGTTAGAGTCTTCTGTACCTTGCCCGCCCAAAGACCTTGTAGAATGAGTCTTTGACGGTAATGTGCTGAAATTCTGGTTATTCCGAAGGGGGAATGCATTCTTACTCAATGCAGCTGCAGCTCCCCTTGCAACATCAAACAAGCCCACCGGTGCCTCTTCAAGCATTGCGTTACGTGAAGGATCTCGAGGTGTCTGTATTGGAGGACTGTAGTCGCTACCAAAATCGCCTGGAATGACTCGCTCATGTCCTTCATCCACCCTCTGCTCCGCGGTTGCTTCTTGGGCTGTAAGCTCACTCATCTGGGATTCGCACCCTTGCCATACGTTCACAAGATCTGCCAGCGCCGAGGGAGGTGCCAGCAGTATGGCTTGAGATAGAAGCTCCATCCGTTGCTCCAATCGGTGAATCGCAGAAACCCCAGTATCTCGGCTTTCGTAGCTTCCAGCAGCATAGGCCGCTCGCCAAGAGATATCGTCATATCGCTTATGCACTTGTTCATCCTCTTCGGACGCGTTGGCTGGTGAGGCAACCCTTGAAAGACGGGTGACCACGTAGGAATAGGCCGTGTCAAAATCTCCTTCAGATAGGCTTGCATCGATTGCCATCCGGATGACCCGTCTCCTTGCAACCGTCTTTTTCTGCGCGAGGCTATCGCCAACTCCATCCGGGGCAGCCTCTCCCAGGCCCGCAGAGACGAGGTTCTGACCTATTTCTAGCAGATCGTCCAGGTGGGTATAACTTCGTGCATTCTGGCTGAGAATCCTGCCGATCAAGGTCATGGGATCTTTGTGTGCCCTGATATTGACGGGTTGAAAGGGTACTCCATGTTGCAGGGTGAGGGAATAGAAAGACATGGCGTGAGTAGCAGCAAGGAGTGCTGCGATCTGGCTGAAACGCTGCGACGTACCAAAGTAGTCGCCGAATGCGGTGAGCATGTCAGAGGCCTTACGTACCCCTCCTCGCTTTCTATTGCCATTGCTTGCAGCATCGTAGGCAGAGAGTATGGCAGCAATGACAGTCTCCTTGACCATATCAGACGGTATCGGGGCTGCCCCAACGCAATAAGTAGTGTGGACGACTGTAAGACAACCAGCGTCCAGCATTGCGCTCAAGATCTCACTTTCCATGTCCACGACGGGGATTTCACTAAAGACTCCACGAGCGCCTGACATTTGCTCGTCTAACAGATCCTCCCAATTATGAAGCCAGAGCAGCTGTCTGCGCACCGAGGCCCAGGCATTGTCATCCAAGGTGTCCTGTTTGAGCTTGTATAGGATCTTTCGAAAGTCGGCTCTAGCATCAGCCTCGACTCCGAACAGCATGGACTCTAATATGTGCTTGAATGACCTGGCGCACCCGAGATTCAGTAACTTGTAGGCTGTTGTAAGCATGACGTGGGCGAGCATGACTGCGGGCGGCTTTGGCTGTGTTATAGGATTGTCGCGGAGAAGGGCGTTCGGAAGGAGGTGTGCTTGAGTTATCTGGCCGAGGTATTCACTGGGAATGCCACTCTTGAATGGTCTGTCGGAACGCTTCAGGTCAGGAGGCTCATCCAGACTGGTTAGTTCGAGCACCCGTTGGAAAATACGTGTTGCTCCCATGATTGCCTCGATGGAGGTGTCCCTGGCTGTGTATATTGTTGCAAGCGCAGCCTGTGCATAGTTGGAGGTCAAGGTGGAAAGTTGATCAGGCTCCGTTGACGGCTTTCCTTCTCCCCAGTCTCCGTAGTCAACGTCTGAAGGACCGGCCCAAGCTCCTATTGCGTCAACGGTAGCAGCGAAGTCCCGTGCAGAAAGGTCAACGATCCACTCATTCACGTTTGACCATTCGTCGATCGACGATGATACGGGATCTGAATCGGTGGATGCAGCCTCCCCTAGACGAGTGATGGAAGTGCCTTGACCTATGCGGTTGCCAATCTTGCGGCGCTTGCGTGTAGAGGCTCCATACATCCATGGCCCAACTAAGCCTTTCAAATCTCTTGCGGTCTCAACTCGATCACCCTTACTCCTCGTCCCACTTGCCTTTTTCAACAGCAGCTCTATGGCGTGTCTGCCTTCCATGTTCTCAACGTAAGTCAGGGCTAGAGGGGAATCTGATGCAGGATAGTAGTCGTACTCGAGCCTTGAGAGAGGTAGCAAGCTCGAAATCATCCATGTTCGAATGACTTCGGAATGCTGGATGAAGGGCTCCACTAGTCTGCGCACAAGGTCAAGCGATCCTGTGTCTGCTTCTATTTTATGCGCCTGATGTATGAGGAACTGAGTAAGAGGATCGACGCTTTCATCGAGGGGCCAGTCGGAGCACGCTAGAGGTAAAAGTCGTAGCCTCCGAACCTTTTCTCTTGCCGTAGCTTCGGAAAGGTGGTCATTGTGCGATGAGGGTGCTGGGGGAGATGGAATAGGAGAGGTTTCTGCGTGTTGCGAGCTTATCTGCTCCAGTAGTTGGATGTAGACGTCGGGATCTGTGCCCTCAGGAAGGTAGGTGAGGAGGATGCGTAGAACGTGTTCTAGCTTGAGATTTTTGCGGTGCGACAGGAGCTCGCCAAGAGCCGTGATGTCGCCATTTGCTGTCAGTTTTACAGCTTTCAGTATGGTTTCTGCTCGTGACATGAGTTCGGTGATTCTTGGATTGAGAGAGGAGGGAAGCTGGCAGAGCTGGCAGAGGTCGAGGAGGTGACGCTTCGGCTGGAGCGGGAGAGGATCTACGTATCGCCGATTGGCGCGCACGGTAGCCCAGGCCATCAGGGGCTCCTCACCGTTTTGGCTAGAGAAATGATTGTCAGCACATATCATTTAAGGACGTAAAGTGAGCATAGATGTAATTCTGGCCATACAATACCAGACGAATCCCTCTGCCCCCATGGAACTCACCTGTGTAGAGTCGTATCAACCGTTGAGTACAGCCCAACCATTGACCCGCTTGGGTTCCTGTGCCTCAAGCTCTGGCTCTTCAACTTCTTCTGCTTCAGACTCCGAGTTGTCATCCTCCTCTGATTCATCTTGCATCTCTTCATCTTCTTCTGCCTCCTCTTGTGGGTTGGAGCCCCCAGGATTGGTCCAAGCTCCCCCCACATAGTTGGAGGTGCCGTCTGGATTCCACCAATCCTCAAGCCACTCCCCCTCTTCTTTGCCTTGGGCCTTTCTCGCCCGCTCTTTCTCTTTGGCGAGCTGTTCGCGCAAGATTCTCACCTTGGCCGACGCAGCGTCCTCAGACGCGCGTAAATGCCCTTGATTGTCGCTTAGCCGCGTGAGCAGGCAGAACTCCTGCTTTTCCGCTGCCGTGGGAGCAATCGGACGGGTGTGGAGGGTCTTGTAGAGCCAGCGGCGTTCTTGCTTGGCGTTTGCGAGGCTACGTTGATGCTCCAACGTTTTGGCAACCGATTCTTCCATCAAACAAGTCAGTAAAGTGGCTGTCACATGATTGGCCACATTACACCACTTCGGAGTCTCTGCCCAAGCCAGTGAGACATTGTGTTGAGTGTGTTTGAAGCCTTGGACAACGTGCGCCAAAGGCTCTTGTAAACTTACCAGCCCTCTGCTCCAGGTTCCGGGCCTTACGACGCGCTCTCCGATCTCGCTGCTTCTGCGTTTCCCTCTGTTTCTTTTGAGGGTTGGATGGGCGAGTAGGTGCCATTTCTAGCCGGCTTGATGGGTATCACGAGTGCAGACACGTCTGGAAGGTTGACAGTGAAGAATGATCAGGTGAGAAGAGAAGGAAACGCGACAAAAACACGTCTACAATGATTTCAAATGTGTCACACATTACTTCATCACGCAATGATGATGATGCTGTGAACATCGACAACAAACGCAACTTTTAAAAGCCTCGCGTAGCCACAGTGTTTTGTTATGCATCGATACCGTGGGCACTTTGCATGCAGTGTATAGCATTGGAAAATTTGGATGAATGGGTGTTGCGAGTGATTATTTGCATTGCGTCAATTGTGAAGAAATCTTTGCACACATTGATCCAATACGCAGACAATTCAGAGGATATGATTTGCGATTTCGGAGTAGATGGTGCTATGCATCGAAAAGTATCTGGATGCTTGCACCAGCTTGCTTGTTGCTGATATGTGATCTGCAGACTGAAGAACATTGAATCTAGATTGTGGGTGGTGACGAAAGAAAGAATATATATCATAATACAAGAATCTTGCATGCCTCCAATGATGGGTCGATAATAGTGTCCATAAACTGCGCCGTACATAAGATGGCCAAGTGGGCAACTGCGGTTGTTCCACCTTGTGTGCGGGAGTTACTACACGAAAAGTCGTCTCCGGAGGAGCCATTTTTTCGAGGTAACAATTTCGATTCCGACCATGCCCAGAGCACTTTTTTGCTTTTTGTAGAAGCACGAAACAGGTACCCACCACTGAACTCGACTTACATTCGTAGGGTTCCCTACTTGTAACTCCCACTGCCTGGTGCTCAAAACGTAGGGATAAGACGAGAATTTCATGAGCATAGCACTCCCAGAATCATCATCTTGATAAGCTCGAATCAACTTTGTCCCATCGTTAAATTTACCTCATCTTCCTTGAGTCTTCAACCGATGCCTGAGCAGCAAAGCCGCTATTAGTCGTGCTCAATCAAAGTAACGAGAAGCCTGCACTTGTAGCCTCGCATAATCGCTGCATGAAGATTTGGAGCTTTGAATGGTAGCAGGATAGACTTAGAGTCATATCGTCAACGAGACTTGATGAGATGTCGTCCAGCCTGTCTGCAAGGAAACGCCAGCGGTAATCCACACTAATGCCAAGGCAGCGGCTTCAGCCGACGCCCCGAAAAGCGTCACATCTCAAGCTGCAGGTCTGCGTAAGAGCACTTGGATCCAGAATGATGATCTGGCCTACAGGACTTGTACATGAACTAGATACATGCTCTTCAAGTGGAGGTTTCTTCTTTCGCGGTTCTTTTCAAGGGGTACCAAAAATGTTGGAAACTGAGAATGCTGGTCTTGGTAGCCCACCAGCCCCCGGAAAGCTCGTTGGCCTAGGCATGTGGGCCGCGTTCAGCAGTCCAAACTCCAAAGTCGTGTACCATCACTCGCTACACAGCAACCTATCGAGGCTGCCATATGAATCTTGAATTCCGAAGGAAGCTCGCTAAAAGAATCCTTCGAGATGCGGCACATTGCCTGCTGCCTGCCAATAGGAACGTCAAATCCTGGCCGCTAAGCCGGACGACTTCAGCCGCTGCAGCCTACTGATTGCTGAAATTACTTCTAAATGAATACCTGGCCGATTCATTGTCTAGAGTCACTCCCCTCAAAATGACTGCATGAACTCACTCCGCTCAAGATGGCCGCATCCCGCGAGCATCGAGCCCAAAAACGAGCCCGGCCCCAGACGTCATTAGCACTGGTGCTTGGCGTTTTCGAAGCCTTGATGAATGACCCAGTACATGCATATACCCTGCTTCAGGGGCTTTTTGATCGAGGGGCAAACGTGTACGCCATGGTGTGTCGTAATTCATTGGAAACACCTCTCCATGTTGCGTGTAGGTATCAAACCCCTGCAGTGATCAAGTTACTACTGGACAAAGGCTCTCGCATCAACGTCAAAGACAGGTTGCAGGTGACGCCGCTGTTTCGCACCGCTGTTGAAGGGAAAGCTACTGCTTGTCAGCTTCTCCTGGATTATGGAGCTGATACGACCGTGAGAACGGCGAATGGCGAACATGTCCTGGACACCGCGGTCAGGCACCACCATCTTGATGTTGTCAAAGTGCTCTTGAATCATGGTATTGATATAAACATGAAAACCGGTCTTGGAAGCACGGCACTTTACGCAGCCGTCGTCAACCATGGGTTCCGCATGTTCGGCTATCGTGATGTACACAACGAGGAGTTTGTTTCACATCCTAGTCCAAGACAGCTTGAAATAATCAACTTATTGCTTGACCACGGTATCGATATCCACGCCCGACACACGGATGGGGCCACGGTTCTCTTCACCGCTGCAGCCTCTGGGTCGGTCGAGATTGTTCGGATTCTACTTGATCATGGCGCCGATCCCAACGCCATCGATGACTGCTGCAGGAAGCCTCTGTGGATGGCTGTACGGCAGAATAGTGTCGCGATAGTGAAAGTCTTGCTTCCCTTGACGAAGAACATTGATGATCAGGTCTACAACGGGCACACTTGCCTCACAACCGCAGCACGTTGGGGCCATCAACAATGCGTACGTCTCTTGCTCAATGCGGGCGCCGAGATCTGGAGCCACAAGCCAGGACCGCAGTTCCTAGAGCGGGAAAGGCGAATGCATTGGTATGGATTGGATGCATTATATTGGGCTTGCGTGAACGATGAAGATGGCAACGGAGACCCCGTGACGCGTCAAATTCTAGTGGCTGGAGCTGTGAGACCGCCCGAATCGATATCCGAGGGCGTTTTTGCACATTACACAGAGATCTGGGACAGGGCTTGGGATCACACGGACCCGGAGATGGCCGAATTTTGGAAGTGGATTGGACGTCGCTCTGCGCTTTGCCATGGAGACAAGATCGATGCCTTGAGGGATGAGATCAGAAATCAGGTCCACAAGATGAGCGCTGAGAAAGAAGCAGCTATGAGGCAGGAGCTTGGACTCGTGGATGAGATCGAGAACCCGTTTGATATAAGGTGTGAAGAAGAGAGCCCGATGGTTTCAACTGATAAGGCCGAGGAAGACGAATCGGAAACGCAACTGCAAGAGGACGAGGGAGTGATCAGAACAGTAATAGACGACAAGGACATCGAAGGTGATGAGACCACAGGAGAAGACCAATGACTACACGAATGAATATGACTAATGACGGCGATTTGAAGTGAACCTGTAGGCAAGTCGGCCAGAAAGCACAACTTATCTCCACCTCACCCCCCAATAAGGGATGATTTTCTCTGTGCCTTCTGATTTGAGGTAATTTTACCCGAGTATCAGGATCACGGAACAACCTTCTTCCGTTTTACATTCTTTGGGAATTGTTTTGCACTTCTGCGGGATCTCTATCTCTAAGTCACCCATGTCCTATGCTTGAAATTTCTCTAGTCTTGTCAGAGCTCTCAATATGTGCGCGATGTCGATGTCGCCTCGTTTTGCGGCGGCAACGCATTCAACGCCCCCCATGTGAAACCTCCTATCGGGGCCTTCGCCCCTTCAACGCACGTTATGTTTCGACGGCTGTAGATCTGGGGGGCAGTGCGAGTCAAGACATCTTAGGTGGTCCCAGTGAAACGGATGATACACTTCGGAGTACCAGAGAGGATTACCATCCGGACGCTGAAGGTGACGAGAAAGTGGGGAATTTATTGTGGAGAAGACCGAGTCGCAATGCTCCACTATCGCGAATGAGGGACCAACAACTGCATTTCAGATTCACAGACGGACATGATGTGATTCAAAATAGCCTCGGTGGCGCTAAGGCAGAGCGACACATCATCGACCACAACGCCCTGGGTGAACCTGCAGAGGTCGTCGTCCTTCCTAGCTATACCCGGCCAACAAGGCCCACTCCGTTACCCGCACCTGGGAAACAGGATGAGGCATGGCAGGAGAACTTTCAACTGTCAGGTCCCGAGATGTTGGAAGAAATCGCTCGTGAGAGGGGCATTGTCGGCGAGGAGACATGGTTCAAAAACATGGAAGATTTGAAGACAGAGCTGCTAGGCAAGCATGGCAGAGTCGTTGAAGAAAAGAAGCAGTTGCGTGATATGCGCGACAGGATATACAATAGCTTTACCAAGCCACAGCTGAGGAGTTACATCGACAAGGCTATGCAAGCAAAGGCAACTGACAAGGACAACAATGAGTTGGACTTTAGCACGGGCTTTGCCAAGAGGAATATCGCCAGAACAGCATGGTCTATTGCCGGCGCAAGAGCTATTGTACCAAAGCTTTCGGAAAAGGCAAAAGGCGAGGCAACCGCTGACCGAAGGCGAGAGAAGAACTTAAAGCTTCTGGACAAACATGAATTGACAGATTACATTGTCCGCCGTGTCTGGAACGTACAGATGCGGATCGATGAGGGCAACAATGGCAAAATAGGAATACGCTTGAAGCCAATGGCATTCGACCTGATCGTCAATCATCGAGAGAATTTCCTAAAGGGTCTTGCGGACTCTTACGGTGTGAAGATCGAGGCAGTTCGGAGCTTGCAAATCATCTGGGTCACATCCGACCTTGAGGGATGTCAAGATGTGTGGAAGAGCCTTTGCTCGATGGCAGGGAGAGTCCAGTCTAAAAATATCAGGTACAAGTTAATGGACGGGCATGTGGACTCACCTAAGAAACCAAAAGAGGACGCATTGAACGAGATTGGAAAGCTCACGAATACCAAGCTCGTTCCTGTAGCGGGACAGAAGGTAGGCTTCTACTGTCAACAAGTGCAAGATGTAGCTGACGGCAATCATAGCTTGACGTTCATTTCCTTGGTCCGCAAGAGAACGACTTCAGGGACGCACAAAAGATGCTGGTCGCCTTTGCGGCATCTGACATCTCAACAGATCGCCGAAATGTCTGGAAACCTGGGGTGGAACAACCTGCCCTGGTTTCGGTTGATCCTGGTGATCATCTTCCAATCCGACATCGTTATATACCCTGGTCGAGGTGGAGCTCATCCGGCCTGAGCAAAGCATCACGTCCATCGAGTGCAGCCGATGAGCCACAATTGGGCAATGGTGATGTTATCAAAAGCATCGCAAAGTCTATGCGCAGACAACTTGAAGACCGACCTCGTCACCGGAACCAAAATGAAGGATCTGCCATCTGGGCATCCCGCCCAGCGTACGTCTCACGAGCAACCTTAGGTCAAATCATTCACTCGTATGCCCCGGACTCAAAAGTGTCATATCCCCCCCTAAGACAACGAACAGCCGGTGAGCCAGTGAGCCAACTGCTCACTATCGTCAGCGGTGTCCGCCGGCCACTGGCCAACCTCAAAGCTGAGGCCAGTAACGCCGAAATGTTACAGATCACACTCTCTCCGACTTCCCCTCCGCATCTCCGCAAGTACTTACCAACCCTTCAAATAATTTTCAATCTGGACAGCTCTGTTCAGAAGACTTCACTATCCTCGTGCCGACTTATCACCTCTGCGTCAGAGGTTGACGTCATGATGCCTAAACTTCCTGTTGACCTTCGCGTCTCCAATACCTCCCATCTTGAGGTCTTTTCGCTCTCGAATCTCGACGACACCATTTCGTCCTTCATCACAGAAAGCAACCTCGACATCTGGCATAGTAATCAACGCTTGTCTACCCCTAATGGATTGAAGCTCCTCTTACCTGGCCATGCGCTGAAGATGAACAATAGCAGCGGAGCTATGAAGTCTACCAAAGACAAGAAAGCAGCTCCTCCTTCGAATCATGAGGATGAAGATGAGATCAATCCCAAACGCACCCTCCACAAGCCTATTCAGGTAGATCCAAAACCCATTGAAAAGGGCGTAGAAGTGGAATACACCTTTACAGGGCTGGAGCATCAGTCCACGATCACTGCACCATATGAAGAAGGCACGGAGTTGAAATACACAACCGTGGAGGCTGGAAAATTAGGAGGGAGGAGGGAGGAGCTGAGTGTCGTGCTCAAAGATGGAACTGCGCTCGTTCACCCTTGGGACAGGGCAAAGGTATTGTGGCGAGGTGCAGAGAGGTTGATCAGAGAGATTCAGGGTGTGCATGAAAGTTCAAGGTGAGATGTCAACAGGGAATGAGCTTGACGCCATCAGCGATCTCAAAGCCTAGCCACTGCCCTTCTCGCCCACTGAAACGGTCCTTCAAGATCTCAATCACTTGCGCATTGCGCCACCTTCGCTCACCCGTTTGACCAAATGCTACGATGGCGTCATCCTTCAGCTTCGGTACGCTTGAGAGAAAGATTGACGTATCGATCAGATACGAGAAGGTCTTGCCTAGGGCTGGCCGACCAAGGGTCGATGCGAAGAGAGAAGCATTGTCTGCAGACCCTCGATACTGAGAATTTGGGTTCTTCCTGGAGTCGGCACTCGTGCCGACGGCGGCGTTTGTAAGTATTGTACAGAGGCAGTTCCGCGCTGTCAGATGCCGGAGTGATCGCATCAGCGACACGAGCAAGGCTTGACCTTGCGTCTGACTTTTATTGACAAGGGAACTGACAACATTGGCTATGGTATCGATTATGACCATTCCGATCGGAGCCTCAGATGTGCGTGGGCAGGTCATTCTGGCATCTGCATTTCCAGTGACCTCAACGCGACGTTCTCCATCCGCTTCATCAAGCTCCTCCTCGCTATCGTCGACCTCAGGACTGCACCTCCTCAGCGGTGTCAAGCCTTCCTGCGGTCCCTCCACTCTCATTGCCCTGCTTCGGTCCATGATCTCGCTCACCTCTCCCACCGCTTCCGCGACGCCCGCCAGGTCAAAGACCCTCATGATTCGCACTCTATCCAACAACCTGGTTGCTTCTGCCATCACACCATATTCAGGCTCCCGTTCGCTTGGAACTGGTGTTTGGTAAACGTAGCCGGACTGCCTCAATATAGCCTCTCGCTGCGCCCGCGCTCGTAAGCGGTAGACAAACACATCGCGCAAGCGGAGCGGTGAGAATGAGCCGTTGGTGTCGATAATGACGACATCGCTAGTCTCACCGGTAGCATTCGGCGAGCTGGGGGCCAGGAGATGAGAGGCCGCCGCGTGGTAAGCCAGCTTTACAGTATCAACGAGTAAGCTACCTTACACTCTACGAGAAGGCAATACATTTGTACATAGGGACGAGGGGTCAAGAGCAAGTTGTACATGAGGATGGGAGGCCTGCTGGTATATTCCCGGATATGACCTTGACTATTGTGCGACTTACCAACGTCTTCCCACTCGCCGCACCCCCAGCTACACTCGTGACCTCACTATACCTAAACCCACCCTTCAGCACCTGCTCGTCTATCCGCGCACATCCCGTGCTGGCGAAGCCTGGTGGGTGGGACTTGGAAAAAGATTCTGCCGCTGCGAGAACATTGTGGCCTAATTGTGGTCTTGCTGGTGGGGACTCTGTCATCGTCCGCTGAAATGAAAGCGATGATGAAAGATTTCGACGGGTGCTCTGAATTGGAATAATGTTGCGCGCGAGATGTGACGCCTGATCACGTGGCTTCCAACGGGCCGTTAGTGACCAATCAAGGCCGTTGCAAACCCTGCGAGACGACGTCATGGGACCCTGGATGGCTTCCAAGCAAGAATCTGCTCGAAAAGCGCGTGATCACCTTGTATACCCACAATCATTCTGTACTACAAGCAGGACACATAATATCACACGCAACACTTCTCACGAACTTGACAACCGTCCAGATCAACAGTGCATACAAGATCGTCAACTACCTTCTCTCTTCAAACCAATCTGGTAGACTCTCCCTCTAAACCTACAACGCCAACCACAATCATGAGCTCCTGGTTCGCCCCCGTCTGGACCGCCGTCGATGGCGCCATTGCTGGAGCCGGCGCCGCGACAGGAGGCATGATATCCTCCGTAAGCCACCCCCCCCCTCTCTCTAGCCCCTTCCCCTTCATCTCCCCTACTCCTCCCCAACTCCCCGTTGCAACCCCTACCCCATTCCTACCTCCACCCATCCCTCTCCCACTAACTCCCACCACCCTCTCCCACTAACCCCCCCTTCTTCCATCAGGTCGGCGACGGCATCTCCACCACCGGCCGCTCCGTCGGCGACGGCATCGCGGGAGCCGCAAACGGCTACGCCAACTACGTCAACGACACCGCCAACTACGTCCGCGACGCCACCGGCGCCCCCACCGCCCCGCGCACCGGCACCGCCGCAAACCCCCTCGGGCTCACTCAGTCCAAAGAGGCGGCCCGTGCGTACGGGGCCGCGAGCAGCTGGAAACAATCCAAGGCTGCGGCGGGGACCAAGGCCGGGGGACCGAATTCCGCGGCGGCGTTGAAGCAGAAGAAATTGGATGCCGTGAAGCGGAATGGTGGTGCCGCGACCGGGGGAGGAGCGAAGCCCGCGGGGGCGGCGCCGAAGCCGCAGCAAGGGCCAGCGGGGGGCAAAGGCTTGAAAGGGGGGAGTGTGACGGGGATTGGCGGCACGGGGTATAAGTCCCCCGTGGCGGCGAAGAAGCAGCAGGTCCTGAAGAATCAGAGTCAGGCTGCCAAGCAGATGGGTGCCGCCGCGGGGTTGGCGAGTCAGCAGAAGAAAGTCGGGGGCGCGGCGCCACCGCCACCGAAGTCGGCGGGGAAGGTGACGGGGGGGACGGGGAAGAGTCCTGCTGCTGCTAAGAAGGCTGCTATGGCGAAGAAGTGAGGGGGGGGGAAGGGTAGGATGCGATTGGGGAGGGGTGGTGAGGGGAGGTTTCAGAGGGGAGGCAGGGTGTGTATGATATGCGTGCTGTGTGCGAGATGAGTTGCTTTTTGCTTTACATAATATAGCCTGCTTTGTCTGTTGTATTGTGCGAATCATGCGGATACATTTCATGCATATTAAGCTAGATTTCGACGCTCTCGATCGATGGTAGCATGTTGCCTTGCAGATTCCACGGTGTCTGTCCCGACTGACATCTCCTTCCACCCATCCACCTCCGACTGTCCTTCCATGCAACTTGGATACAATCCACTGCTGTCTTGGAGCAGATCGAGCAACACCTTGAGCCGGCAGCCGCCTTCCAGTGATGGAGTCATGGCAGTATAGCAACTTCCTCGGCCTCATGGCGAAGCAATCAGCGTGAAGCGTCCTTCGATGGCTCGATCAGCCGTCATGCTGTAGCTTGGGGCCTTCTTCTCGCTATTGCCCTGAGCAGCCTCGCTCCGGTTGCTGACGCTGATGTCGATGTTGGTTCCAGCGATCACCAATTGAATTTTGTTCAAGATCCTTCCAGATCCATCTACCTTGCTTCACCCTGGCGCCCCAATCTCCCAACTGCGTAAATCCTCCCTCTCTTCGAATTCGTTGAGCTCCCTCATCCGCACGTTCTGTGCCCATTTTGAATGATCGGGATCTTGCCCGCTAGCTTGGCGACGGTGCGCTTGGACTTGCTGTTCGATGCCGGTCCTCCCAGTGACGCCGCTGTGGCTTGCACCGCTGCCACCGACACTGTCAGGGACGGCAGTGGTCCCGCTCCCGCTCCAGCTGCCGCTGCCAGATATACCGGAGGCTTGCTTCTCACGCGAATGCCGTCGCCAATGATGTCGTCCTCCCTGGCTCGACGGCTTCAACGTCGCCCCCGACGCATTCCGCTCATGACCCCTGATCGTCCTCTCCCCATCATCCGTGCCCATACTCCCACTCGGGCCCCTTCCCCCACCACCAGCAAACCCCGCAACCCCAGCACCTTTGTCCGCCCACCCATCGCCCCCCGCGAAGATATCCTCAATGCACTGATCCGGCGGCAACTCCCCCGCCTGCGCCGCCCAGCTCGCCGCCAGGTTCTGCCGGTACATATCCTGCGTCTTCCCGGACTCCTGCGCCTTGGACGACATGCTCGGCATCGTGCTCCCATCCTCGCCGCCATCCGCCCCGCCGCCGCCACCGCCGCCACCACCGGATGCCTGATCGGCAGTACTCCCGCCGCCGACGTGGATGCCCGCGATGCCGCCGAAGGTATTCGCGGTCTTGAGGAGCGGGGCGGTGTAATCGGTGGGCCCCTCGGTCTGGCGCAGGCGGATCCCGATTTTCAGCGTCGAGTTGATCTTGGAATCCTGCATCAGGTAGCGCCGGCTTGTGCCCACCCCCGCCGCCGTCTCCCTTTCCCGCTGCTCCCTCTTCTCCTCTGCCGCGCCTTCGCCCTGTGATGGTGGCTGCGGCGGCGTTGGCTCCGCCGTTGGGTCCCCCTCATCCTGATCCACGAATTCCGCAATGTTCACGCTCACCCGCCCCAGGAATATCCGCTCCCGCGCTGTGTATTCCTGCAGTACCTCGAATTCCACCCAGCTGTCGCAGAGCACGTTGTGCTTGTCGATGGTGAGGCGGACGGGGAGATTGCGGTGGTACGACCAGTGCACCTTGTGCTCCCGGATCAGCGCTTTCGGGGTGTGGCCACGGTGCTCGGCGGAGGTGGAGGAGGGGAGGTGCCATTTCACGTAGCAGGTTCCTGTCACGAGGGGGACGTTGTTGAGGTCGTGGATTGTGAGGTCGAGGAGGAATTTGGGCTATCTTGGGGAAGGTGGAGAGGAGGGGTTAGCGAGGTGTTGGATGAGTGGGAGATTGAGATTTTGGGAAGATTGTGGGCGTTTGGGACGGGGGAAGGTTGGGGGCTCGCCGTTGAGGGAAGGCAAAAGGCAAAAGGCAAAAAGTCAACGGCTGAGGATGATACGCAAGGCAAGTTTCAAGCTGGACATTTCAACGTGAAGAGGGAAGGAGGAAAGGAAAGATATACCCGGCGGTTTTTGGGAACTAGCAATGGGGGAATCAGCGGATGTTCGAGGATGGGGGGAAGCTTGAGGGAGTAGGATGGCATGAGTGTGTTCTGAGATCATAGAATCATGGGGGGAAGGTTCGATTGACTTACCAAAGGCTTGCATTTTGTACTACCTGATCACCGCTCGCAGACCGTGGTCCAATCGGTGGTGGAAGGTGGAACAAAGAGCGTCGTGCACTCTCGGTCTTCCATGCACCTGATGAATGCGGGGATAAGCTTCGCCATTACAACGGGAATAACGGGTGGGCTTGACGGAGTATATAACGGCTTTGACCGGTGGGCTTGGCTCTTTTGTTCCCGAGAAAACCGTCTTTCGAGGTTTTCACATCGAAAAAAGAGGTTGTGAATCATATTGCCATTTGGTGACATGTGAAGAGAGTTCGCATGATTCTTGAATAGATTCTTTTTGCTATCTAGATAAATACCAACAAAGCCAGCACCTGAAAAACATATATCAGTCCAAAGAGCCTCTAACAGAGCAAATCCATGGGCTAGAGCCTCCAAGTCACAGCAGGTTCAGATCTTCATGCAGCTGCAACGAGCGTATTAGGTCCCATGGGAGGCTCGCTCGCAGCCATATTGCATTGCCTGAACAACCGAACCTCATCCTCAGCAAAAGCACCGACGACCGAATGCAACACCCCATGGTTGTTGAACAGCACCAAATCACCTTCCTCCCAGTCATGAGCATATACCAAGTCGGGACTGATCCCAGGCCTCTGGAGACGGTGTACAGTTTCTCTCACGGTAGCCAAGTTGTCAATCACGTCTCCGTTCTCCAAATGGATCTTGCGTACTGCAGACGGATGCATCTGCAACGCCAGCTTGCCCGTGACCGGGTTTTTCCAAACCATCGGTAGGATCTGCACCTTGGCCGGATCAATGGGTGGCAGCTCCGATGCATTCAATTCGACATTGTCGGAGATGAGGCCAAGGCCGTCCGAGCGAGATTTGGCGGCGCTCATCCAGATGTATGGGTGAGGAGCGTACTCGATCCGGCTGGTGCGGACAAAGTCCTTATCTTGTTCAGAGAGGATGTCGTACATGCGATATCCGCTGACAAAAGCAGTGGTGCCCAAGGGAACGTTCATCTCGTCGCCGGTGCTGTCATCGTAGCGCAAGGTCTGCGTACGGCCTCTCGGTACCGACACTGCCATCAAGGTGGTGACTTTCGGTGGGTTGAGATCGTACAATGCTGCATCAATGTGCCAGCGGTAAAAACGAGTATGCGTCAAGTCATCCGCCTCGGGTATGGGATCCTTGTGGAACTTGCGGTGGTGAGGGTGAACGAGCTTGATGTTCTTCAACCCTTCGTACTCAGGCACAAAGCCGTTGCCGATGATCTGGACTTCGGGCTGATGCGGCACGGTCTTCAGATCGGGGTGCAAGATGCTGCGTTTAGCGTCGAGAGTCTTGCCATGCCCGTAGCCTTGAGCTTCCGGGTCGAAACGATGAGTGAGCTCAAATTGGGCCTTGGGACTGCACTTGGCTTGGTCTTTGAGGACGACCACCTGGCTTTTGTACAGGGTCTCGCGTATCACGGCGAAGTCATCATCTATCGTAACTATCAGTATGGTCCGGAGAATACTCTGCAAGAGCTGCATACTTACTCAGGAGGTTACCGATCCACGGGGTGCTCCCTTCATCCCTATATCGATGCTTTCTCTGACAGAGCTCTTTCTTCACAATCCATTTTTCACTTACCAGTAAGGTGCTCAACGTCTACGTTATCAATCACAGCGCCAAAATCGGCATCAGATGCAGTTAAAGCAATAGGCTTGATGGAAAGTTCATGAGCAGAAGACATGGTGAGAGACGTCTGCTTCGGAAGCTCGATATATGTTTGCTGGTGGCAGATTTGATCGATTGAGAAGAATTCGTTGCAGTTGCAGAATTGATGGCAGGTCTCCGAGTCTGATTGTGTATTTGATTGGGAAGAGTGAAACGACATGCGTCTGCAATTCAGGAGCAATCTGCCTTCTTATGCAAGAGACGCATCCCACTTCCGGTGTCGCCCGGGCGCCTCAGAAGTGGTCACGGCGGTCGCCGCCGCCCGCACTTAGCTTTCTCTACACCAACCCAAGCACTCTGCACCATTCTATGAGTTCTCTTTCACCTTTTCGGCAGGACGAGTAAAAGGTGCTCGAGAAGATGCAAACAGAAAATAGCAGTACGCTGATACCATATCAGCCAGCCTATGCGTAAATTCTGATAGCCAGCGCACCAACCCTGGCGCCACGGAACGAGAACAAATGGCCTCTCATCATTCGCCAAGTTCTTGGACAATGCATGCAGCCGTCCGAAAAGTTGTCACCGGCGTCAAAGAAAGCCCATATTTTGTTGGGGTGCTCAACCCTTTAGGATTCGCCCGTTAGGGTCGTTAGGGAAGGACTCCTTGGAATCCTAGGACACACTGCCAGTAGACCATCATCACCAGTAGGCCATTATCACCAGTAGGCCATTATCATCAATGTCTCAGACTCTTGGTTGGTATACTAGAGGCTCACGGGACATATCATATCTTCCTGTATGGACGTGGTCACAACTGAGGAAACTCACCGAGAGTGGCTTGGGGGTACAAGAATGGCCCGGTCGAATCAAATGATCAACGCTCTGCAGGCTATGCCTGCCGAGAGCTGCACTTCTCCGTCAGTCCGTCACGATAATGCGTTCTTCCGATGATAGAATAACGTCGTTCTACAGCACACGAGCCTTGCTGCTCAAGTCTCGAGTATGAGCGTTCCTAGATGTCCTCAAGAGTGGTCCTTAGGATGCCAAAGCGCTCCCAGCATCATGTCGTCAATCATATTTCCAACAGTCATTCTCCCATCTCTTCAAGAGTTACATAAACAAGCCTCTAGGGTTGAAGCAGCATCCTGGTCTCCGAGGGTGTCTTTTGGCTACTGCTTCTAAGTCTTCAATCGAGCTAAGTCTTCTGATCTTTGACCGCCATGGACCCTGTTACTGCATTCAGTCTCGCCGCTGGTGTTCTGCAGATCACATCTACGGGCTTCGAAGTCCTCTCGAAATGCCGCGAACTCTGGAAGAATGGCTCTCTTTCCCAGTACCAGGATGCAGAAGACGTAGCCAGTCGCTTGTGTAAGGCCTCTTACCAGCACCCCTATGCAACCATCAAGACTAACTGCTCTTGTTAGCCCAGATTGTCGCGCATTTGAGGGCCTCTTCGAGTCAGACACCATCCCCGAGCTTGGACCAAGATCGGCAATTACTTAATGTAGCGAACAGATGTGCCGAAACAGCTGAAGAGTTGCTGAATGAGCTAGGGAAATTAAAATTCCATCAAGGGGAAGCGTGGCACAAAAATTGCAAAAAGGCTTTCCATTCGATCTTCAAGACAAGAAAGCTCGACGGCTTGGGGGCCAAACTTGATGAATACCAGAAGCTTCTGAACACCTCTGTCCTCGCGCGATTGAATGCTCAGGATATCTTGCAATCACAGAGCCTTGAAAGTATCAGCCTCGATGTCCGCAATCTGGCTGCTGGATTGGAGCAAGGTCACCGGACGGTAGCAGATTTGTTACCCACATTGAGTCGGTCTTTTGAGGAGCTTGTGGAACGCAACTTCGTGATGCATGAGCAAAAGGGAGAGATGACCAAGCAATGGGAAGAGTTTAAACAAAGCCTTTACTTTCCCGAGATGTTTAGTCGGCAGATTGACATTGTCGAAGCTCATCATGAAACTTGTCACTGGATCTTCAGTGAGCCTAATGAGGCTTTCAATGGACCTTGCGAGGCTGGCCGCTCGTCAATAACGCAGTGGCAAGAGGGTTCCAGCTTTGCTCATTGGCTGGAGAATGGGGGGGATGCATATTGGCTCAGTGGTAAGCCTGGATCCGGCAAATCGACACTCATGAAGTACTTGTCAGATCGA
This sequence comes from Ramalina intermedia, assembly GCA_003073195.1. Classification (NCBI taxonomy): domain Eukaryota; kingdom Fungi; phylum Ascomycota; class Lecanoromycetes; order Lecanorales; family Ramalinaceae; genus Ramalina; species Ramalina intermedia. The sequence continues at coordinate 652,377 of PEKF01000198.1, forward strand.
TTCCATTCTTCTCATCATCCCGGATCAACGCCGGCGGTGACAAATTGGGCGAACGGTACTGACGTTTTGGTGGTCTCCTTCTTTTTCTGGGCACTGGGCACCCCGGAGCAGCATAATTATGCAGGCTTCCTAAGGTCATCGTTGTACCAGATCGCAGTCGCGCATAGAGACCTTATTCCTATATTGATGGAGAAGCAAAATGTGTCGTGTGGACCCCTGCAAGCATGGACTGTAGCACGCTTAGAAGCTACGTTGAGGCACTTCCTTACTCAGAAACCGTCGTCTATCAGTCTGTGCTTCGTCATTGACGGTCTGGACGAATTTGGCGGAGAATACCAAGATAACTTGTTGGAGACGATTCGACTTCTTGCGCAGACCTCGCGGACCAGGGTTTGTGTCTCGAGTCGTCCAGAACAAATTTTTGAACAAGGATTTGCAACTTCTCCCCAATTAAGGCTGCAGGAATTAAATATGCAGGACATTGCGAAAATGGCTCATTCCGAGCTACATCCGAGGTTGAGTAGGCATCTCTCGATAGATGACCGCGACGTGACTCAATTCATAAACACCATAGCGTTCGACTCTCGAGGCATATTTTTTTGGGCACGACTAGTCATCAGAGACCTCAAGGAAGGTCTAATGAATGCTGATGACATTATCGAAATGACGGACCGATTACACCGCATGCCTAAAACGATCGAAGGAATGTACGAACACATGTTGACTAAGCTAAATCAAAGCTACTTGAGTGATGCTGTGAGATATTTCAAATTGCTCATGGTGAACCAGATTTCTAGAGCTAGTCTCCAAATCACATTACTACATTTCAAATATGCGGCAGAACCGGTGCAGATTGCTTCTTCAAGCGACAGGCTCGTAGGGTCACAGCTAGCAGAGTTGGATGACGAATGTTGCCGGCTAGAGACGCGTATCAGAACACGATGCGGAGGGCTTGTTGAAATCGAGAGGAACAGATTGTCGGGTATTGGCGATGAGCTACAGATTGGCTTGACCGGTCATCGATGCTTAAAAATAAGTCAAGAGGAAACCAACGTCTCGCGCCATCTTCGCAGCGTGAAATTCATTCACAAGTCTGTGATCGAGTTCTTACAAAATAACCAGAGATTCTGCGATATGCTGGATCCGTCGATGGATGCCTCTGAAGCGAAAGCTTGTGGCAAACTTGGCGTAATGGGTCTACTGCCTGCTATGATTTGCCAAATGTATGACCAAGAGACATGCACAGTAAGATTATTAGGATTTACGTCTCAGATCATGGCACTGAATCCGCTTATGGTACGTTTCAACCTGAACAAAGAGCTGCCTCATTGCGACATCAACTTTTGGTCAAATCTTATTGAGCACACATTTCAACTCATGTCTCGTGTCAATACAACCATGAGCCCCGGGTGCAGCCGCTGTCCGAGAGATGACTATGCGAGTCATGACGAATCATCGCAGTCTCCTAAGGGTTATGAAACGATACCATTCTTCACAGGAAGCGAAACACTACCGTTTCATGACTCTGCTGGCTTTGCAGCTTTCTTCGGCTGCCACCTCTACATCGCGCGGGAGGTGAGCTTGCACGGGCCTGACTACAGCCGCAGGAGATATCTATCGTACTGCGCAATCCTTGGGATGGATTACCTGACTCGCTCCGAAAGTCAGGATGACATCTTCGATTGGACCAAACCTCAGGTCGCCCGATTCCTGGGACTGCAGAAGATCCTGATCGATTGTTTGCAGTTTGGAGGTCATTTTGTGGCCCCTCTTGCAGCTTCTCCTGAAAATCATGTTTTACGTATTGCAGATATAGACCTCACCTGGGCAACAGTCCTGAGGGCTTCAATGCAGCTTGTGGTCAGAAGTGTGAAAATGCTTTCCGACCCAGGTTTTAATGAAGGCTTTGAGATGTCAGATCCCGAAATGATTGCCCCCATGATTGACAACTGGATGAGTTTGGCGACAATTTTCTTGAAGGAAGGGGTCAATGTGAACCATCTTTTATATCCGCGAATTCGTCAGAGCAATGATCATCTATATCTCATAATCACACTAGAAGCAACGCCACTATCGACATTCAAACATGCTTTCTATTCACGGGTCGTGGAAAAGAACCCAGCGATTAGAACCATGGCCAGCTTTTTATCAGCTCATGGCGCAGTGGACGAGTACTCGTACTGGTCAATACTGAGTAGCGAATTCATGGTCCTGACAGACGTGCAAGCTACGTTGTTGAAGACCATTAGACCCTTGGAGTGGGGATGGTGGCGGGATGGATTCGCACGCAAGAAACCTTCGCTACCAAGGCCAAATGATCCACATCCTTGTTCTGGAAAGCTGCTGGATGAGCTCCGCCAAAACCCTTATTCGCTACGGTCCGATCTCCGCTCGAGAGACCACAAGACTGACAATCCATGGCCCGAAGAGTAAGCGCTCATTATCCTATGTTGCAGCCTGGGCCATGGGTAAACACTCTCAGAGACGCTTCAACCCATAATGTTGCTGTTTGGGGACTCCTATCTTGGATTAGGCAATACTAATTCCACACAAAGTGATGCCGACTCCGCTTGTGTGCTTGGGTGGTATGCGATGAATAGACTCTCTGGTATGTCGGGAGGATGCACTTCGAAGCCTCATTAAACGCATATCAAAACATGTTCTTGCTAGCCCTCTTCACATGTCATCACAGCTTAGCTTCCCGGATGCTCTGGGGCCAATCAAAGTCCACGCATGCTCAACATCATTCACCATCACAGATTGACCTCAAATCGCATCCAAGGAACTTTGGGATGGACGCTATGTGTCCACGTTTCAATGCCATTATTTAGGAGTCTTGACAGTCGCAATCTTATTTCAATCATGCACCTAGACAAGCCAAGCCATTCACAAATCCTCAATCTCGAAAACATCTGATCTCTTTGCATATGATCACCACGGCTTTCTATGGCGCTCTTCGTCCGGGAACAGCACATCTATCCTCTCCAACCTACCGCACCCATCGATCTTCTTTTCCGATGTTTCTTTTCTTCAGGGCTCAAGCGTTTGACCCAGCTTTTCTCATAACCCATGAACAACATCTATCGCACTTTCTTCATTTTTCAAAGTACCTAGGTCAGCATTACCCATACTCCGAAGAATGCTTGTTCCAAACCCTTCCCAATATCCTGGGTAAAAGGGCAAGGTGACGCGATAATAGGATTGGATTGTCTTTGCAAGGGCGATCTGCCAGATCTGCGAGCCCTCATCTGAGGTCCTTTCTTCCGTGTCTCTAGCGCGTCCCATATTCATACGAAAAATTTGCTGACGTGGCGACTGGTGGCTTATGTTTCAAATCTGCGTTTGCGCAAAGAGGGTCACTATTTTGATCAAGTACTAATCTATCCTTTTCTCCTAATAAAGCGTCAAGAGCATTGCAACCAGACCCGACCTTTCCTTTCCACGTAGTCTTTCTGGTCAGGAGAAAGACTTTTATCTCTAATTCTCCGTCTGGTTTGGGGAAACTTGTTCTCCCGCTGCCCTAGTTTGGAGATTTATAGGGAATATGGCCGGTGGACAACAGGCTTTGATCATGGAAAGATCTTGGAGAGCGTGGAAAGTCTGGTTGAAGTGTCTAGTCCAGCTAAGGTAGAAACCCGTGTATATATGCATATGCAAAGGCCTGCAATGCGACCAGGTCCAGATCCAAAGCTGCAGATGACCGGGCGACTTCTCTTCCTATACCGCGCAGGAATACTACGTCCTCTACATTATTTCAACTCCATCTACCTTGCCTCCGATTTCGCTAACGGCATCGCCTCCGACCGCGTGGGTATAATTGTTTCCGATATCAGCCTTATCGAGAGCAATAATGCCGCTAGTATCGCCTTTAGTATTTTAACCGCCTCCTTCGTTTTTCTCTCTCTCTCTCTCTCTCCGCCGACGCTTTAGTCGAGGGGACCGCTATTGCGGTAAGCTAGACTATCCAGAGCACAGTCGTCCCCTTACAATAGGCACCCGGTGTCCTTAAAGCAGTACAGCAACCAACAATAGTGGCGGGATTATTCGACGAGATCCAACGCTATCGAAGCCACCCTCGCCAATATAGTCACCTGTTTTCCCAGCTAACATCGTCAACGTATTTGCGGCCCTGCAGAAGGACGGTGAAGCAACAGCGTCAGTGCCTTCGCCGCGAACGGATCGTTCATGGTGCCCCAACCGTCGCTGACACGCCAAAGTGCACCTTGATCCTCAGCCTACCCCAGGTGATTTCAATTCTTTATGGAAGGATCAATAATAGACATCCGCAGCTTCCCTACTTTGGTACCAAAAAGAAAAAGAGATGACAAAATCATAAAACCTGATAGCTTTCTGTGGCGGGGCTTCGCATCCACACAATCTCTAATCTTTCTCACACTTCCTCTCTTTACATCTGAACCGACTTCCGTACATCTAACATCATTTTCCATCCTCCGCAGCTTCCTTTCCTCACGATGCCGTTGGCTCTGGGTAATAGATAGCCATCCTCCTCCAAATTGTTTCTTCTTTCTTACACTTCACATCCAACAGATTCGAGATATGAAAATATATTCACAGACTACGAAGAGCAACAACTTTCACATTCCCACATCTGCTTCGATGCTACACACCAACCTACCTCACAACATACCAACATTGTCAAGATGAACGGAGCCACCTGCCCTTCCTCACGACCCACGAGTACAGCGGAGTTGATGCATACGTACTTGATAGATTGTAAGTTTCTGTCTGTCTTACTAGATTGCTACTTATATTTCCCTAGTTGTGGAATCCTACATCATCCACCCCCTCTCGCTCACTGGCATCGGCTATTGTCTGTCACATGGCGCAACCGACAGGAGGCTACCAGCCATGGAGGATGCACACAGGGCGGAGGACCAAGTGACAAGCAAGTTCCAATTGGAGGGGATGACTACCGACTGGGGGCTTAAGGTGGCAGATTTTGAGCAAGGGATCGTGAATAGCGAGAGGGAGGCCGGCGACCAGGTGGACAGCAATCGAGGAGAGTTTTTGAGGGAGATGAAGGTGTTGGGAAGCATGCTCAGCGACATAAAAGGCGAATTTACCAAGTTGACAGCTTCCCTCGGGGATGCTTTGGGTCATGGGGAAGATCCTGACAGCTCGGTGGCGGTTTGAGTTGATACTACAGGCACATGACCGCGAGGGGGGCATGTTCATACTATTCCCAGGGGTGTTTATACTATTCTCAGTTGAAAGGATAACGCATTATACAGGTCTCTACCGTTGGAGAATGACTTGTTGTTCTGCATCATAGCCTTAAACCCCAGGCAAGTCGATGTTGAAACACGTTATAATACTTACTTGTCTCTGTCTCTGTAAACGCACGCGCGTATCCCGCTTAATATTTCGCCAAGCTTGCACAACCAATCAACCATCAAGAAACAAAGCTTCAACAAGGGCAGTTGGGTGGCCACGCACCTCAGGAGCACAAAGTATTTATTCTTCAAACCCCGGCCGTGCTCCTTCCCCACATCTTCATCGTCCAATGCACGACATTCGCCATTGCAAAGGCTGAGATGCTCTCCTGTGTGATTCCGGATGCCGCAATCAAGTAGAAAAGGAATTCTGTAATGGAAATGAATATCCAACGGCTGTGCGTTGTGATGCTTTCTGCCGGTCTGCTTGCCACTCCGTCTGCAGCTCTATTGACGAGCTGCGCCACCCGCTGCAAACTCCATAGTCCCTCAATGTGTCTCATGAAAGTATAGCGGCAGCATTTCATCGGCGTGTCAACTACCGGCGAGATCGCAAACAGACACCATTAGACTCGAATGGCCACGGGGTGTTCTTGCTGTGCGATGATGTTGTCAGGACCCTCAGAGTTAGGATAAGAGCTCTGAAGTTCATCATACGTCCATTAAGGTCTGCTATCTTCGTAAGTCGAGTAGATGATGTTCCGATTTCGGGGGGTTAGCGAGAAATTCTTTGGTATACCGTGTGAGCGTAGTGAATTCGGTGCGGTCAGAAGGTGAAACACCCCTGACTCTTCGGAGTTTCTCCGTCCTAGGTCTCGTCCTATTACATGTCGGAGATTGATATTATGGTATATATCAAAGATATCAAGCCACGCCCAGTCAATTTTGCTTGACACTTTCTTCTACAACTCGTTTCGGCCCTTACTAGAATTGGCTGAATTAGTTCAGCACTATCATTTCATAACCATATTCCTAACCCCATAAACTTGCTTATTCTAGTATCATAGAAATTCCCATTCGTATAAGCTCAATTGGGTTCCCAGACGACATAGCACTATCCCAAGCTACTCGGAGGGTTCCAATTCCTGAGGCCCGAGATCGAGTTTCCCTGCTTTTGTGAATTCAAGTTGGGGGAAAGCACAAGTGGAGTATGTGGAGATATGCGTCGTCGGCGCTTGGTGGCCAGAGTTTGAAGCTTTTTTGGTGGAATTGTGTACTCCAGGGGGGGGGGGGGGGGGGGAATAGAATGGACAGCGCACTGGTATGGCATTCCATGCTTTTGTACGATCGTGGAATCGATTCATTCTTGCAAATTGGTTCAGAGATAGTGGCATTCCCGATCGAGCTTCCGGAGACTTTGGGATGTCAAATCGGGTTTTGCACAAGTTGTGTACGACGTGCTTTTTGTGGGGTGCTTGAGAAAGTGGGCATTTTTGGATATGTGAGTTTATTGCTTTCCTGATGTAGTAGTAACTGCTAGAAAATGATGTTCTATATGGAAGACGCAAGCTTTGTCCGCTGGAGGTTATTCTCCGCGTGCTCACACACGATCTTGTACGTGTATTTCAAATCTAAAAGAGGCCTTGTAGTTGCTTGCCACCCACCACCTTATTTATGTCCAACCGACCTGTTCAGCCTTTCGATCTCCAAGTCGATGCCCTTGCCTGCAGGTAGCTACCGCTGCTGATGGCTGCTCTGAGCCCGTACAGACCATCAAATGGCCATCTATTGGCGAAGAAACCTCCCAATATACCCTGCGTCGCGCTCTTCTCCGCCTCCAGGTCGACTTTTACCTTGTCATACACGCTGGGCAGCGTAGTCGCGTCGTATTTCTCCCGCAATCGATCATACCAATCCCGGTCATACTGGCTCCAGAAGTCGTCTTCGGAGTAGTAGGTCTGCGCGTACAGCCATTTCATACCTCCCAGCTCGCGTAGCTTGGCTTCGAGATCCTGGTTCTTTCGAACAAATTCATCGGCTGTGGATGGGCCCCACCCCCAGAGTCCGATATTCAGCATTGGGGCGGAAGAGAGGGCGGCTTCGTCGGTAAGGTGCGGATGCATCGTTGGTGGCGGGCTCTGCTTCAGAGGACAGAGCCAGAGCGGGTAGATGCCAAAGTTTTTGTCCGCATACTCGACGAATTGCTCCGCCGCGGAATAGGGCAGGGCCAGATCCTGGACGACGAACTTTTTGGAGATGCCGCTGGCGTGCAGGGCCGTGTACATCATACGGGTGTGCAGGAAATCATCCAGGAACCAGCGGGTGAGTTTGTTGAAGGGCATCCAGAAGTATTGGAACGCGGATGCGCCGACCCAGAAGCCGCCGCGATCGTAGCGGAAGAGATACTCGGCCGTGGGGATCGCGTCCGTGATTGGTGATCCGCCGGCGGCGGCGGCGGCGGCGGTGGCTTGTCTGATGCGGTCCTGTACGTGCAGATAGAACCATGGGTCCCCTGGATTGCTGAAGCATTGAATCTTCGTATTTGGACTCGGGGTGTCGGTCATGCGGCCGGTTACGATGGCACCTTCGTTGCGGGAAAACATGATGCCGTCGACATAGTCCAGCCTGGAGTCCTGCGTCACCTGGAGTAATTTCTTGGTGGCTTCGGCCATGCTCGCAACGGCATGATAAGTGATCTCCACATATCTAGTAGCTTGCCTGAGCTGAAGTTCCACGAGGGTCGTGACGCCCAGGCTGCCAACGGCTCCAGCGGCGCCATGGAAAAGATCCGCCTTCTCGGTATTGGAGCACTTGACGATATCTCCATTTGCCAATACCATCTCAACTGAGTTGATGGTCCGATCGAAAAACCCATGCATAAACGAACTGCTCTCGCCCGACGTGCCGGCATACCCCCCGCCGACAGTGATACCAGGGAACTCCATCACCACGGGCGGGATCAGGCCGTGTTTCATCGTTTCCTCCACAAGTCTGTCCATGGGGACATTTGGCTCGACCAGCGCAGTCTTGGCTTCAGTATCGACTTGCAAGACGCGCGAGAGACTGCTCGTGTCAACGACATTAGTGCGCTTGACGAATTGGCGAGTGCTGTTGGTGGAGCCGTGGTAGATGCGGAACTTCTCCTTTCGATCATAGAAGTCTTTCACACTTGATGAGATGGACTTCACCGCTTGTTGATGACTTTCCATTGAAGGAGCAGTGGATGCCATCTTTGCCACTGTTGAGAAGTGGCGAGCATAACGAAAGAAGGCTATTCGTAGAAGGATCATCAAAAGATCTTTAATTTCCCAAGATTGAATCGTCAGTGAAGCAAACTATGCATCTGCAGGGTGAGCTAGTTTGGACGTTTCTTCATGCATTCATTTACAAGTGATTGTCAGTTCATGTGAGATGGTGGAGGTGATATGCATGGCGACCAAATCAACGAAAGCCCGACATGCAAGACCTGAGAAAGAGAATCACCTAATGCAAGTTACTTGCAGCGGATCATCGGCTCGAATGTTCGTGTAAGGCTGCAACGACTGACCAATTCATCATGCCATTCACTGCAACAAGGCCCAATCCCGAACCTCTGGGTAAACCTCGGCTAAACCTTTTCGATATGTCTATCCGATGTACCGTACTTTTTACAACATTCTCATCCACGTCTCCCCCTCCCAAACATGGTTCGTCCCCCCCTCCCTCGCCCCCCCTTTCCCCCTTTCTTCCCCCAACTCACCACCATCCCCCCCCACTCTAGGCAGACAAACTCCGCACCCTCCAAAACCTCGAGCACCTCCAGTCCCGCTACCTCGGCACGGGCCACGCCGACACCACAAAGCACGAATGGTCATCCAACCTGCACCGCGATAGCTATGCCTCCTACATCGGACACCCCGCGCTGCTGGAATACATGAGTATCGGGATGGGGGAGAGCCGCGAGAAAGTCCGGGCGGCGATGGTGGAGAAGATGGTTAGGCCTGTCGGGGTGAGGAATGTGGAGGAGGAGGAGGGGTAGTGAGAGTGGGATGGGGATGGGGGATCGGGGACAGAGACGAGGGAAGGGGGATATAGGGGATGGGAAAGGGAGCGATGGAGATGAGAGAGGAGTGATACCCCCGGCATGCAATGAGCTTTGCGAGCTTGAGTGCAGACTAAAACTTCAAGGAGGCGCGAACCACGAAGTCAGGGACAGCTAGCATTCGAAGGCTAGAGGATGAGGGTTCTTGCACTGGGCAGCGAGGACATCAACGGACCATTTCATTTCTTATTGCTCTGGAGGAAACGCCCTCGAGTGTACTGGCCGTTCCCGAATCGTCGGTATTATCATCACACACGCAAGGAAAAGCACGCCCGCGCCCATGTGTCCCCTCCTTGCGTCTCATCGATCCGGATCTATCGAGAGTCCCGGGCTCCTTCGTCCCAGGATTCTCATGTCTGATCCTAATGTTTCACATGACCCTTGTGCAGATCCGTGGTCTACCAGCCTGTGTTCCGTATCCAACGTCTTTCCTGATTGCACAGAGGGCATGCATCCCTGATCCGTGTAGTCCACTCGCATCAATCCCGGATGCTCGACCAGCGAGATGAAGAGCCATAGGGGACGAAAGCGTCCCCCGTTGTATATCGTCCATCCCCCCCCCCCCCATCCTATGCTCCTTCGAGCCGTGTCCTGCCCATCTCTTGAATGCGGTATCAGATCCAGTCATGCCTTCCTTGACCCTCGCTTAAACAGCAGGTCGACTTCTCTTCCCACCCTTCAAACTCTTGACGCGGCTCAAGAAGCCTCCTCCACCACTGCTACCGTTGACAGTGCCACCACCAGCACTGTTGAGCTGATTGCCTCCGTCAGTACTGGAGACCCCATCGTTGGTTACACGCCTCTGCAGCAAGCGGGATTCGATCCCGATCCCAGTCCCACCCCCAACAATCTTCTCTCCTTTTTCTGCTGGCCTCTTAGGACTGCTCGTCGCACGATGTCGAGCCGCAGCGGCGGAAGCATAGAACTCTTCCTCTCCGCCGCCAATGCTTCCGCTTCTCTCCAACCTTCCTCGCCCATTGGTTTGAGCTGCAGCCTTGTCCAGCTGCTCTTGCTGCTTTTGTTGCGCAGCGGCTATGCGTTGACCTTTTCTATCGTATTCTGCATCATGATCCGCATTGCCGCCTCGGTAGTCCTTGAAGAACGGATTGGTCTGGTTGGTCTCGTTAATGCGGGGCATCCCACCCGCACTGAGCGTCTCCCCCTGGCTTGTTGCAGGAGGGCTGTTCTGGCCAACTCTTTCTGGGCTGGTGATGCGTCCATTCTGATTGGGCCGGTGTCTTGTGGACCCACTGATCCCACGGATCTTCTGAGCCAAGCTGCGTTTACGTCCCAGGCCTCCACCATTCGTTCCATTGACACCAGCGACTTTTTCCTCCGAATCGTGACGCTGGATGGCCGCACGGGGGGCAGGGGTTCCTTCCAAGAAGGTGCTCGCCCCGAGTCCCAAGGTCTCTTCTCCGTACATCTTGTCGAGGCCAGCAGAGGCGTTGAAGGTTGAGGCGCGATCGATGCCGGTGCGATCTCCAGGAGCACCTCTTGGTCGAGTGTAAGCAGCAGCGTTGGGCTCGAACACTGCAGGCTCGGCGGCGATGGGATTGGCATTTCCAGAGGTTGAATAGTCCGTAAAGCCTTCTTCCCCACGCCCGTGGAATTGATTGAAATCGATGTTCTTGTTGACCGGGCCTGAGCCACCCAGGACGTTGTTCTTGGAATCTTTGGCGAATGCCTCCATGGGTGCCCGGCGGGATCCCTTGCGGTTGCGATCCGGATTGCAGGCATCAAATGGGCCGTCATGATGGAATACTGCGAAGCTTGTCAGTCTTTTGTGGACGTTGGTCAACAGATGAACACTCACATCCTTTGCCGTAAATGCTCGTCACGTCGAGAGAATCAATCAAGTCTAGGTTGCGGACTGGTTTCTTGGACCGGCCATCTCTTCCACTACCATTCTTGTGCCTGGCTTCTCTTTCTCGTCGATGTCTCTCCCTGCGACGACGTTCTTCCTCCGGGCTCATGATCTTGCTCGCAATGGAGGAATCGGAATTACGTCGCATGCGCGGGCGAGGTCTGCTCTCGGTTGGAGGATCGGCGAAGATGTCCAGAGTGTCGGTACCCGCTCTTCTTGGCCTGTGTATTCCATTGCTCGGGCCTCTTCGATTCTCATCGGAGCGAGAAGGATGGTGACCCGACACGCTGGCCTTCGTTCGGGGCGGGAAATTGTCGGTCCTCTCTCTTTCTGGACGCCTTGGTGGGAACGCGCTGGAGTAGGATGGAGGTGGGTCCTGACGAGCGGGATAGCCGTTTGTGGCAGGGCCATCGTTGAGGGTCAAATTATCCTGGTCCGGTCAGCTCTTTCATACCATCCTGAGTTGCGATACATTGAGCACTCACAAAAAGTTCCGCAGCATGCCCGGTGAGTGTGGGCTGCGTTGGCTTTGGCGGCGAAGCTCGTCTCGACATATTGGAGTCTTTGAGAGGCGACGTTGGCCTCACGTTGACCAGGGTTTGATCCTTCTTTTCCCCTTGATCGAGAAACGGATTGCGGGAGGTCGGTCTTTCGGGCGCAGTGCTGGGAATCTGAAAGGCGTTGGTCACTGGCGATTGTGGTAGACTGCCGGCAGGAGAGATGGTGCGATTTCGAAAAGGATTGTTTGATGATAAAGCAGGTGATGGTTGCCGATCCGACGAATCTGTTGGGAAATTGATTGCAATGATCAGTGGCTGCAGGGTGAAAGAGCAAGTGTCATGGGTTGTGGCTTGGATCTTCAATGCATGCGTTTCAGGATCTTCCACAGAATTTTGCAGGATTTCTATAGCTTGTTCCTGCGGCGGGGAGGGGCATGAATGATGCGACGAGGAAAGAGTTGTGCCTGAGATCTTGAAGTTGCTGATGATAGTTCCAAATCCAGCGATGAATAGGCAAACAGCAGATTCAGAGCGCTTATCTCTTTCCCAGGAGCCAAGAAGGGATGCATATGTAAAACGTACCTGATGCTTGCATTTGGATGAGCGACATGGTCAAATTATCGCGGCCCGACGTCACCAGGCGTATTGGGTATCAAGATCCCTGCGTCTGTGATGTCTGTAACACCACTATGCCCACTGATTGGCACTGCTAGATTCAATGCCTGGTGTGAATACGGAGGCAGTGCGCCGACACGCTTGAAGATCCAGGCAAAGTCAGGAAAGGGGCACGCGCTGCCCCTGCAATTGCGATGCCGGATGTTGATCTCTGGGCCCAAGCGAAGGATTCCCAATTGGATCTGGAAATCCGAAAACAGTCAAATATACTGTGGATGGGATGTATCTGCTGTCGATGTGTAGTAACCCTAGCAACAAGGCAAACGCCCCTGGATGCTCTTCTGCAGAATGCTCGAGTGACGATACGGTGAATAAAGACAAGGAAGCGGTGGCTTTCCAAAATGCGAAGAGACAAAGAGACGAAGAAAGCAGGGGTTCAGTGGTAATAATTGAGCAGTCAGGGCTAAAAGCTAAGTGGTTGAACGGCTCTCCCCTGCTGTTATTGTTTCCCGGCGATCGCCAAAAATCCAAACAATCTACGATATCGTGACTTCCCACTATAATTCCTCGTTGCAAATGCCTCTTCTCACTCTCTCCCTTCCAGCTTCCTGCGTTCAAGCCTCCAACTCGAAATATATGAACACCAGCTGACGCCCCTCGCCGAAGCTTCCCAGAATCCCACCAGAAGTGTGCATGTAAGCAGCATGACATTCAGGGGTCCCCACTACGACTGTTGTGCCTACCAATCAAACCAATTCAACGCTCTCCTGCCAAGCGAAAGCCACCTTCTAGCCTTGAAGCCACGCCAACCGCTACCGAAAATCACTCTTCGCTCCGAAGTAGCTCTTCCTCCGTTGGGCCTAGACGCTTGGACTAAGGCCTGTCCCCCGCAAAAGGGTCGAGACCAGAGGAGTCCGAGGCACGCGAGCTGTGAGGACTTGAGGCACCATCTTGGCATCGGCAAGATCGGAACATAGCGATTCCTTGTAGCGTACTATACTCTGCCCTATCCGTGGTCTACAAAGCCAAGGCTGGTCTCTTCCTGAAGCCACGATGAACTGGGCACATGGAGTCAGTGGACAGCTACCTTCATGCAGAAGAAAGACAAAGGCTCCAAGAGCGCGGTGGCGGGGTAAAAATGCTAGCACGGTCCAAAGCTTGGGTCCCGAGCTAGCTGCCATGCTCCCCGCACCGAACCAAGCCGTGCAACTTCTGGACAACAATTTGCCGCGGCCAGGGCGACCGTGAAGCTTTGCGGCCCGCTGGCAGAAATGAGAACCCCGCCCACGCGACATCGCTGCGGGTTACGGTAGAGAAGGTCATGGAGCTTACGGAGGAGAAACAAGAGGAGTACTACCGGCAGGACTGGTACACCAAGAAGCTTGACACAACAAAAAGGACGAACATGCGGACAGGGCGAAGGAGGTCCTGTGCTCGGCGCTACAATTCAAGGATATCGTGGCTGTGGGCCTCGATTCCGACCCCAGCGACTACGGATTGTTGTCTGGAGCGTGCTGTCTGATTCTGCTGTAGTGATGGCGAGGTTCCTACCCAAGTACGCTATCGTCGAAAGCCATTGTCGGGCCAGGCGGACGCGCGAACAGAGGGCGCATCGAGCAGGTGTACGTCGCCATCCTCAAGTCTGCTGCATGTGTGCAGAAGGAGGTTAGTCGATCTGTTGCTGGAAAATCTGGACATTGGACTACCAGATCGTCTAGATCCTGAAGACCGATTTGAAGAGCAAGGAGAATGTCGGGACTGATCAGTCTCAGTTAGTAGCTCATCAATATTGCGAGTGGGAGTCCCAGAGCTCGGTGGCATGGCCACGGAATCCCTGAGCAAGATCAACATTCCTGTTGTGCAAAGTACTGCGAGTCGGAAAACTGAGTACCCTCAAGTGGCTGTCCGACATCTCGCTTGCGGATACACAGCAGCGACTGCGAGGTCACGATGAGGGAGCCCAGGGAAAAGTCTAGAGAATGGCTGCTCGAATCAAACGAATGCGCAGATTCGTTCCCGGAATCCGTTTGTCTCTGTGGTTACATGGTGCTTTGGGCTGCAGGATATCAAGTTTGTGCTCCACGGCGGTCAAAAATCTCCAAGAGTCCACTGCGAAGGAGGGTGATATCAGAATTGCATATTGGTAAGTCAACAACGCAGGTCCGCTGATCCAGAAACTCCAACGCTTACTACGGACTGTTGTTTGCGGGCTCTCCGCAAAGGCTACGGCACCGATGGGTGAGGAGACTGAGTACCGGTCTTGATATTTGCAATGTACTTAGAAAGCTTTCTGAACACCTCTGAGCCTGAAATGATACGTGTGAAAATAGTTCTTTGGACGCTGACGAGTATCTTGATGTTGAGAATCCTTTTAAAAAGTCAATCTTCGCAGCTGTAAAGCAATCGCAATAGTGCCTTCGCGGCAACTGGATCGCTATTGATATTGAGACCCGGTGCTCGGAGGACGCCGGCTTTCTTGTTATAGAAGACGTCCAGGTCTTGATTGACGTCTATGCTATTGCGCTTGGAGGCAGCGGTTTCCAGTGTCCTCACCCGACCGTGACGCGGCAGCTCCTGGGGTCAATCTGCCCAACCGGGAAAAGCTGACCAACATTCGTCCTAGCGGTATGATCCGACTGGTGGAGCAGAAGCCGTCCGGCATGGACAGACTCCAGTTGCTTCGATAGAAAGCGCAGGAGTTGTCCGGCACGGAGACGACATTTTGACCATCCTTCAGTCAAGAGATTTCCTAAATTACCTCGAGCTGCAAAAGTCCTGCGACCACTAGGTCTCTCCATCTCTTCCCCTTCTGAATTGGCATGTTATTAATATTATTTGGGGAACCGATGGACTTCGCCTTTCCCAAGCGGACACGAGTCCGGCATCCAAAGAACAACAACCACCATTTTGGGCTTCCCTAGGACATTGCCCCTCGCTGTATGTGGCTGCTTTCCGGGTTACGAAGGCGTCTCGAAGATCTCATCGACAGCTGTTTTCACATCAATGGTGTCGGCTGTCTGAATAATGCCCCCCCGCAGTTGGCTTCAAAAAGAGGACACACTGAGATAGCACAAGAACTTACAGCGATCAGAGAAGATGTTGGCAGGACATCGAACGATCAACCGACTGCTCTTTACAGCTCTGGCGAGAACGATAATGCCGAATCCGTGCAGACGCCGGCGCCAAAACACGCGCATTTTGGCCCAGCACTTCAACTGGCAAATTTTTGAAGATCGACCGAATTTGTCGAGTCCCTGCTCGCTTTGGAGGCCGATGACATTTTTCAAAGTGGCCGTTCAGCAGCGGCCGGTCCCAGTGAGGTCGTGGCTATCCTCCTACTCAAGAAAAGCGCCATACCAGATGTAGTGGGCAGCTTGTTTGGGACTGCCATTCAGGTAGCTTCGACTGGAGGACATCCCGAGGTTGTGAAGATACTTGCTGCTAAGAATATCGCATGGGATGAAGAAAGAGACTCAAAATGGCATGAAGCGTACGACTTATGGATACCTGAATTATTCAGAGACGGAGTTGGAGCCGTAGTGTTCTGTCTTATCAAGGAACCCCTGGGTAGGGTCTGACATGCAACGGATGCTAGCTGGCGTCCTCGGAATTTCCATTCGCTGCCAGCTGCGAGTAACGACGAGGCAATAGGGACTTGCAAGCATGTCGTAGCTCCGGAGTCCAACCTACTATGTACACAGAGCCTGGAAGTGTTAGAGCATGTACGCAGAGAAGGTCAAGAAGGGATGAAAAGCGTACACATTTAGGGATCAATTTTGAGCGATACTGTTTTTTTGCAGCACGACTGTCCATGGACGTTCTGACAGTGGGCTGATTCAGCCTTTCGACGAGACAAGCTCTTGTGCCTCCACGAAAGAAACATTCTATAGACCCAGCATCATCGTGGGTCTGCGGGTCTCGGATCGGAGGGCGATAGAGCATGGGAACTCTAATGCCTTGGTGGCTGCGAGACTTGAATTGGTAAAGTGCTACGCGCTGGCCCTCGGGCCCGTGATGGAATTGAAATAATATTGTTTCCGCTTCATCATCAGTAGAGCGCTCGTAAAGATCTCTGACATTGACACGGTGCTAGAGAAGATTGAGCAGCAGAATGAGAAATTTTATTCGATCCCGAGGATGACGCGCCACCGGAAGTCATCCACGGAAGCCGCACGTCTCGATCGGATGCATCACGAGCTGTTGGCGAAGAAACAGCAGGAGACCCGCCGAGACTTCTCAACACTCGGACAGGGCATGCATAAAAGGTGGGAGGAGAGCGCGTCGTGGAGTCCTTTCGATACGTAGTACCTGGAACCATTCGTGAGAAGTTGCGAAAGTTGCTCGTTAAATAGAAGGCTTCGGCTGGCTGAGACGATCTGTTCAATGGGACTGGATTTCGTATAAGGGGATACGTCACTCGCGAACATGAATTGATGCTGATCGGATACGCGCCACGCAGAGAGCTGAAACACTGCCATATGCAATTCTAAAATTTCGACACTGGCTTTGCGGATGAGGGCCCGACCCTTGAGAGGAAGTCACGTACAGCGAATCAGTATCATTTCGATCCTTTACCCTTCCTTCAGGCTCTTTAAAGCTTCCACGATTGGTAGGTTTAATGTCCCGTGGCGGATACCGCTGTGTATCTTGGTGACGTAGTCTCCTATCATGGGATTGGCTCCCATTTGAGAATCACAATCACTTCGAGCATGAAGCAGGTTTTCATGCAACAGTGGAATTCGAAGTGTGCGACGAACAAACAGATACAAGGGTCGCGTCCCGTCTCCGAGAAGATGTGCAGCATCTCCATGTTCTAGGTAAGATGCGCGCGTCGAGTCGTATGTTCGCTGCAGTAATTGGTTAACATCATGTACCCATCTTGCTATCAACGGAAGTGTTGGTTGACTAGAATCAGGGAACGGCCGCGCTATTACCACGAGACTTGAGGCTGATGCGACGGAGTCGAAGCGAGCCTTTGGGTCTTGACTTGTCGAGTCGGCCAGACTTGCTTTCAAGGAGGACCATAGTAGAGTATGAAACTCATCCACAAGGGCATAATCTTGCCAAATCTCAAGCACCAGATCGCGAACAGGCGATTCGATTGCGGAAATAAAGGCGGTCTCGAAAGCACGAAGGTCCAAAGCTTGGCAGACAACCAGAAGATGCGCCGCGCAAAGCCTCGACAGGAGATCGGCTGCGATGTGAGTGTAACGAGCGGAGATCAGGGCAAGGGAATTGAGAGCTTGGTTTCCCATCTCCGCTGTCTGAACATGGCTGCCGACTGGGTTGGCGAGGAAGCCTAGCTCCGAGGTCAGAGACGCGCTTAGTACGTCCACCCCTTTCATGATGAACGATTGAGAAGGCGGATCAAGAGTCAGGTTGGGAGGTAAGCCGTTATTCGTTGCAGGGTTGATAAGCTCGGTGCATTGCGCGAACAGCAAGCGTCCTAGCGACTGTAGACCCTGACGCGTCTTCTCCATGGCGGATGTCAGAACCTTTGCTTGGAAGTTTCCACCCTGGAATACTCTGCCTTGATCGTCCATCAATGGATTGTCCGTGACGGAGTTGCATTCCAATAAGGTCTGATGGTAAGCTGCTAGGCAGTCCTCGAGCACTGGGCCGATCCACTGAGATGCTGTGCGGATGGAGTATCTATCCTGTTGCAACCTTTTTCCGAACGTATTTCCCTTGTTCCGCAAGAGCTGGGAATTTTGGAGAAAACCATAGATATTTCGTGAGGCTTCAATCTATTGAGATATCAGCAATGAATGTACGAAATATTGAAGCCCTGCTTTACCTGTCCGGAATGTCTTTGTAGGCTCGTCAGAAAGGGATGAAAGGGTTCAGCCGCGCCCCTGAGAGCTTCAACGCTCATCGCGGTCAGGACTTGCGTTAAAGGCACACAAAATTATAAACGTCCTGCATCACTAGTGCACTTGCAGCGGAGGATACAGCGTGCCGTGCACCAGTGCAATGCCCTCCTTCGCGGCAAGGGGGATGGGCTCCAAGTCATCAGCATGCACGATGAGTCTGTCTCAAAGCTCGATTGGCTGGCCCTCGGCCCTGAGCCCGTGAATGAGGCTATTACGGACGCCACGCTCGCTAGATATCCAGCTGGCTCGACGTCCTGCATGCTCAGGGCTAGGAAAGCCCCCTCGCGTAGCAAAAGACCTGGGCTTGAAGCTATTTACGTAGTTGCAAACCAACCTCAAGGCGAGGGTGGGCGGGAAAAGTGCCAAAACGTCTTGAATCACGTTGAGAGGGATGGATAAAGAGCAGGGGGAAAAGTGGGTGAGAGGCCGATACGATAGCGGTCCCTTCTTCCCCTAGTCTGTTTTCAGGATTTTCCGCGGCCTGGTGATTGGCAATCCAATTGATGATTCTAACCCGATTAAGATGCATACATGAGTGGCTATGCCCACTCCCTCGGGTAGTAAAAAAAAGGCATAGTGAACACCAAAATTCCGGCGCAAAATTCCGCGATTCTGCCGCGGCTCACTATGCGTTTTTTAATCCCTCCCCCAAGCCACTTCCGCCTAGAGCCACAAGAGACAGGAAAATGAGATTGAGCTCATCAGTGTTATGCATGCTGACATATACATTTACTCTTCATAGTTGTTCTTTTGCTTAAATCATACCCTGTTGATCATCACCCAGGCCGGTCCCTAATATGAAACAGGAATGTTCTCGAAGAACAATAACACGGGCTCGTGTGAATTGTTTTGTATTTGCAGATGGCATACCTTAAGCTTTCAGTGCAACCTTAGCCCCAACTTTAGCCACCCTCGCACCAAGAAAGCAAATAGCTGAAAGAAAGAGGGTCACACCTGACCATATTTGGAGCATGTTCCAATTGTTTCCACCATCCGTCGACAAGATGGCTCCCGCAATGGGGCTCCCTACCAATGATCCAACTCCACCAGCCATGAAAGCCATGCTCAATCTAGCTCCTAGTTTTCCCATATCTGTTGATAGGCTTGCAACGGTTGGAGCCAGGAGACTGACAAACGTGCCTGTGGAAAACCCGTACAAAACGCTGAAGGCTAGAATACCTTTCACACTTCTGATGGCTATAAGTGAGAGGCTTAGGACTGCAGATGCGAACACGAAAATGATCTGCATATTCAACGTCCCCGCGTAGTCCGACGCCAAGTTGGGTAATATTCGGCCCACGGACGAGCCAGCGTTCACAAGTGGTAGTAGGTAAAACGCCAAGTGAAGGCTCATGTCGGTCCTGCCCAGGGCATATAGTTGGATATAGAAGAAAACGACGTAGATGCCCATGTAGCCGAAGAGTGTTCCGAGCCCAAATAAGACGTATGGTACGTCCAAGAGAGCCTTGATGTTCCAGGGAGACTTGCGTTTTCGAGGATACTGTAGCGGACGCATAACCACAAGAGGGAGTGCAAGGGTTGCTATGAGTATGAAACCGATTACTCGAGTGGCCCAGCCAAAACCAATCTTGGGCTGGAGTTGGCTCCATGCGATTGGATAAATCACTCCACCTAGATAATGTCAGCGCGAGTGATAGGAAGGGTCTGAGCTGTTTTCCCCTAACCTATACTGCTGCCGAGAGAGGCAATGCCCGTTGCAAATGCTTGTTTGGTGCTGAAATACTGTGGTACGCTGGCGACTCCAGGCATGAACAGACATCCAAAGCCAGCTCCAGTGATCACACCCTGAGCCAAGAACAACTGCCAGTAATTCTTACAGAAACTCGTCAGAAACATTCCCAAGATGCTCAAAAAAGAGCCTGACACGAGTAATATCCGGATATGGCCAGAGTCGTAGATTGGCCCAACAAGCGTACCCACAACACAAAGCAGGAACACTTGCACGGATCCTATCCAGGATATGGCTGATGGAGTTGAGGTTTCTATGATCGAATGGGTGTAGTATGTCTGAAAGACTCCATACATATTGACAATGCCCCTAGCCTTCACTCAGTCATCGCTGCAAAGTGGAAAGAGCTCAACTCACCAGGTGTTCAAGAAGACGCAAAAGGAGCCCACGACCTGAAGCCAAGCTACGATGCCACCATTTGGAGGAGAAGGCGAATGAGAAGCCTGGTCAATTAGAGGGGACTGTAGTTCCAAGGAGTTCAGGTTGCCTTGTCTGGCTGAATCGTTGCGTCTGGCTCTATTCAAGTCAGCCACTGCGGCTGATGCACCTTGACTCAGTGGGGAGGCTCACTCATACGGGGTAGGATCTACAGGAGAGTGATCTTTAATGTTTGTCGTCTTCTTCTCACCAGCGTAAATTACGGTACTGGTACAGTTTTGAGGTTCCTGCATGCTGGGAAGGTAAAAGGAATGGCTAGTCTGGCCTTGAAATCGTACAATGCCAGCTTGGGAAAACGGGTTGTCAAGAAGTTCGCACACTTGAATTGATGTCGAAGTGGCGAAAGATGAGGAGACTGCCTAGAAGACAGATGGCAAGAGCATCGGAGCAGATGAAATCCGACAGAGCTGATCGTCCCGTTCAAGCACTGAGGCAAGGACTCCCCTATGATCAAATCTCGGGAAGTACCCTCATAGGTTTCTGCAATGCTGTTGCGATTGGGAAGGTCGTCCAAGGCAGAATAGGGCGAGCCTGCAGGTCGCTTCATGCAGTGGTATATGTGATCGCCACTCAGCTTAGCGTGAGCTGAGTAGCGATCACCGCTAACGGTTGCCTTTTTCAATAGATGTCAGCCGCAAACATTATCGCGGAGATGACGTTTTGCTGAGACTTGCTAGCGTGAAGTATGACTGGGCCAGGTGACTTGCCTTTGAAGAGGTCGGTGCGGATCGAGTACCGAGCCGGCGGTATTCCGTAAATGAGCAAATGCACAGCAAACCTGCATAATTCTTCGTGGCACCATGCAGCAGATCTTTCCCTTCTTGACTAGCACCGGACTTCTATCTACGTGGCGTATTGATAGCTCGCAGCTGCAGAGCTTGCTGGAAAACAGGATGTTCAGAGAGGGGTCCCAGTTGAACCCTGTTCGACTAGACTAGAAGCTAACACCCTCTACACGTACACGGCATCTGAAAGCGAAGTATGAACCCACAACCTGGAACATCCTGGCGAAGATGTTTCGATGTTTTGCAGTAGCTAGGTCAATGTAAACCTGCAGAAGAGTGGCATTGCAGCCCAGTCTCTTCCCCTTCCATCCACGCCGCGCTGGCTTCCCATCGGACTCAACCCCCTGCAGGTTAGTGTCCTGTATGATGAAGTGTGCAAATGAGGGGCTCGCAATGCGCGGATAAAACTACCGCGCATGATTGGCTTTGCCCACGATGCACCATTTGGGAGACCAGGGTGAACCCGCTTTTCCCCTCACCATGGCTCGACTTAAATTGCAGCCTGTGCCGTAGGAAGTTTCCTTTCTCCATCAAACGAGGAACCATGCTCTCGTATCTGAAACCCCGATTCACCTACGCTGCCGTCGACGACGATGAGTATGTTGATGAGCCTAAGCATGGACCCACTACTTCCTCTCGCTCGAGAAACGTTCTCATCACGACCAATTTCTTCTCCGTACTCATTGTTACGGTCCTCTTTCTCTCCTCTATCGTTTCTAGCTGGGTAGTCTTTTTCAGACTCAATGAGATTCCAGCACAGCAGCAATCAACAAAAGTATTGACTCAGTCTTCTGTCTCTTGTCAAGAGCCTCCCATTCGTCGCGAATGGAGGACACTGTCCTTAGTTGAGAAAAATGAGTATGTTAGGGCAGTGAGGTGCTTAGCTTCGAAGCCGTCAACCCTGGGTATCAATGGGACGATGTATGACGATTTCCCTTGGGTACACAAGTACACTTCAAGCAACAGTATGTTCCATTCTTTTACACCAAATGCAGCATGTCTGACAGGAGCTGGTGGCTGACGATGATATCGCTCTGATAGCTCATGCTTCGGCACCATTCCTTCCATGGCATCGATACTACCTCCATTTGTATGAGACGGCTTTGAAGAAAGAGTGTTCTTTCCGTGGCGATTTACCGTAGGTATTCTCAATCGTGACGGCCTGCAGCACTTCTGACTGAGTGTATCAGATACTGGGACTGGTCTCTTGACTGGTCAGAATTTGAAGCTGCCCCTGTCTGGAACGTCGAGTCTGGGCTCGGCGGAGACGGCAGCGGTCCCGAGTCTGTCGGTGACGGAAAATGTGTCACCGCGGGCCCGTTCTCCGACATCGAAATGACCTATTACGACGGCGAAGAGCAACCGCATTGCTTGTCACGCGGCTTTCCCGATAAAGAGGAGCTCAAAAACCTTGGGCATTTGATTCGTCCCGAAGCGATCGACCATCTGATGCACGAGGACCGCTATGACGGGTTTGCCAGCAAGCTGGAGATGCGAGCGCACAAGTTCCTAAGCCATAGCGTAAGAGGTGACTTGAGCCGTTTCACAGGGCCAAACGGTGTGTTATGTTCCTTCAATGATGCTTGATCCGCAAATTGACACGTCATAGATCCGGTCTTCTTCTTGCACCATGTCAATATTGACAGACTTTGGTGGCAATGGCAGCAGGCTCGAGCGCCTGAAAGACTTACAGCCTACAATGGCAAGGCTAACAAGGACACCGTTGACGCTGCGCAATCGTTAGATGACCTTGACATGGGAGGCTTGTCCAAGAAGGTGCGAGTCATCGATGTCATGGACAGCGTTGGCGGCCAGCTCTGTTACAGCTATTAGCAGGAAGTTGCTTGAAGAGATGAACGGAAATGGTTCACCTATACGTTCATGTGTCAAATGAACGTTCGGCACTACGAAATAATTCTCGCAGACATGTGATGAGATGTTGTATCAAAGGAAGCAAACCAGTGACTTCGGGCATTGAGTAGACTTAGGTTAATTCCAAACAAGAATGATCCCCCGGTCCATTTCAGCCTACATGCTTCACATCGCTTCTCGTCATTGTCTGAGCACAAGTTTTGGACGGCATACTGAGGATGAACAGGGGAGTATGCTTCCCATCCTGATGATTCAACTGTGCTTTCTGTGCTTTCTTACACTTGGTTCAGTTGTGCTTTCTTACGCTGCAGCAATATGATGAGAATTATACTTGGCTCGCTTGCCTTTCATTCAAGCCTCATCAATGTCATACTGCATCCTCCAACGACAGCGACTGACTTTGCTTTGACGGTGATGTTCGTGCCATTGGCCCTGATAACCCTCTCCAGTCCCGCAGTATGACGCTCGTGTCTTCGATGCGAGTGAAGCCATGCTTCTGTACTTCCCCGTTTGAGGATGCCATTGGTTTGAGATGTTGACTAGATCGACGGAGACTTGAGAAATAGCTGGCGCAAGACTGCCAGAACATTATGAACAGGGGTCTCAATGTCGGTAGGCATGCTGCGATGAGCACAACCTCAACTTCCGCCATATTCCATGCCTGAAATGCAACAGCGCTCCAGAGGGGGTCGTAAGGGTTGTTAGTCCGGAAGTAGATTACGATTCGTGCCATAGTAGCAACCAGACCTATTGAGCCGAGTGATAAGACCATCGAAAGCGCCACTTTTTGCCGTAGTGCCGTTTGTAGCTGCCAGATCAAAGGAAGGGGAAGTACAAGTACAGCAACGTCACACAGAGCGGTGGGAAATGCGATGTATCTGAAAAATGCTAGCTGGTCAATGCACGTGCCTCCCTTGATTGATTTGTCCCAAACAAGAGGCACAGGATTACACTGAAACAGATTGGTGAAGAAGGCGGCCGGGCACCAAGCGATGACAAGGATCGCGACCGCAGAGACTGCCATTTTGAATGTTCGCGTAGGAAAGATGCGGATGTAGAAAAGCAAGAGAACGAGCTTCGGCAACGGTATTGCAAAGCTGTAGACAAGCAACTCAAAGTATACTATCTGTCAGGTTCATCATGTCAGAATCTTGGTAGTCACATATAAGCCGAGATGACGGAAGCAGTTACTTTTGCCTCCATCTCCACCTTCTCAGGCGCCTCGTCACCAAAACTGGCCGCATGGCGTCCAACCCCGGCCTCTTGGACTAGTGCGATAATGATGAAGTTCAGGCACAAGGCGAAAAACTAGTAAGTATTTAGTTGCAAGCTGCACAGTTTTCAAAGAGGCCAGATACCAGACTTGGGATACACAGCCAGTCATCCCACCAAAGCTTGGCTACCTTCTTTCTGGCGGCAAGAAATCTTGCGAGAACAGCGACAACACATAAGACAGAGAATACGCAGGATGCAACAATGAGTTTGTAACCCTCATCCTCGTATAGCTGACCTGGAGTTAAATGTTGACCGGTACCATACTCAGACATGGCGTTTGGATGAATCAGATGGTTTATTGCCGTCTATCGATGACCGCAATTCAGCTTCTTGCGGTGCGCGGATTGCACTCGATGGGGCTCATATTGGCGATGGAGTGGTAGGGTAGCCCGCGAAGAAAAAACGGATAATCATAGGTATATTGATAACGGAGAAAGCCTAGTCGGCAATGTGCGATGCTTCTTCCCATTGCTGTGCCACCTCTCCACATGGTGTTCGAATGGTGTTCCCAACCTGTCTCGCACTACGTTCAACAGCATCGGCACAAATGTTTGGTGATCCGATGCAACACTACAGCGAGCAAACCGCTGATCATTTCAGACCCCATCTCTTGCATGACACCGAACATCAGATGCTACGTGCTCGATGTTGTAATGTTATCGCAAGATCGTCAGAGGAAGCTGACCGATTGAGAGCCATGTGCATACGGCACGGATCTGCTATTCCAGGAATCGAGCGAATCAGCAGGCGTATTGAAAAATACGAAGGCTGCAAAGGATGTCATCCTGCGATCACCGAAAGAGAGCAGGTGATTGCAGCCTATCTTTGCCCTATCAAGGAAGTTTGGTCCGGCTCCCGGGGGACTAGGTAACGGACCTATATAGCTGCCGTACCCTAATTTCCACGATGTGCATTACATATGCAAATACCATCCTCCAACCGGCTACGCTTGCGCATGCTTGCCTGCTCATAAGGCGACATGACGTCAGTGGCTGATTCTTGTAAGCACGTCTGTACGGAATAGGTGGTTCGCAGCCAGTATGTACAGCTTGTACGGATTGCCGCAAATGCAGGGCCAACCAATGAGGGATGAATACTTGTTCAGGTGAAGCCTCGTCAGAGAAGTGCTAAGCGAAGAAAAAGCCTCTGCAGATGCAAAGAGGCGACAATGCTTGGTAAGACGAATGTGAGGCATCTGATTAGTGCACACAACCTCGGACGAGACCCTTAAGAGATCTTCTCCAAGCCTGGACTATCACCCCGTCACCTGTGACGCTTCTGCACCCGATCGTCGCAAAAAGCTATCGTTGAAGCTGCAAACCCTTGCGAGGGTCCCTTTTTCCCTCCCAAGCGGCGCAGACGTGTGCTTCGGTTTTGCAGATTGAGCCAATAGCTCTACTAAATACCGTAACTTAGAGGAATGAACTGAGTGTACCTGCCTTCGGTGATCTCCACTCCAGTCTCTTCACGTCCAATTAGAGAAAGAACAATACCTTCATGAGGAAAGCGCAGTGGGGTCTCCTGAAGTCACGTCTTCGAATCGCATCTCGTCTACGTTGAATTGATTCTGTGCCAACTGCGTTCTATTTGGTTCAAACGAGCCTTTTCCACAATCCATTGGTGATCGCGACCATCTTGGATTATGAGACAAAATTTTTTACTGATGGAATCATCTCCTCGGAATATGGACGCCGCTTGCTGCCTGATGAACTTGATCGTATTGCTCAAGCAGAGCCTGAACGTCCTCACTTCGCTCGACCCAGAACTACTGGAGACTTATCGGTCGGCTTTGGTGATGTCAGCTACTGACGGATGGCGAATGCGGTCAACAGGACCACCCATTGGCCACAAAACCAATTTGCTGAAGCTAGTGACTTCAATACCATAGCCTAGCTCTTGACATTTGCTGTCAGCAAGGCCGGCTTTAAATCGTCAAGGCTGGTCTTGAACTCATGCGCAAGTAGCTTATGCTCCTTTCCCCTCGAAACAGGGTGCAGGGTAACGTCAACCTCTTCAAGATCACACATTGCGACAATTTATTGACAACGGATCCACCTCCTCTGTTTGCAGAAAGTCTGCTTTTACAACATGCCATCAATACTGTCCGAATACCATCCCTGCACAATCTTCTTGCTGATGAGGAAGTGCCTTACTATCCGTTCACTGGATCGTTTGAGGAAGTCAAGAATGATCCAGTTCTTGTTTCGCATACCTCCGGGTTAACAGGTAGAATCGTGAGTAAAAACACGAGATAGAACGATAACTTGATTACTCTTTCAAGTTTTCCAAAGCCCATCACATGGACTCATGGATTCTTTGCTGCCGCCGATAACATGTTGCACATGGAACCTCCGCCAGGCAGGACTTCCGCCATAGCCATCTTGAAGAATGCCCGCATATTTAACATGACACCCAGTTTCCACGCTGCGGGTATTGTGATAATGACGTTATTTGCCGTCTGGCTAGGATGCTGCTCCGTTCTCCCACCGCCATCTCCGAAGCCATTAGATGCTACAGAGGTCGCGAATGCTTCAAAGTACGCCAATGTTTCAGGCATGCTTGTTGTTCCTTCTATCTCAGAAGATATAAGCAAAGATCCGAAGCTTTCTGACGCTCTTCGGAACGTCTCAAACGTGATTCGGTCTGGCGGTGCCGTGCCAAACAAAGGTCGCTGGCAATACGCTGAAGTACAAGGCCCGTTTGATCTCTTACGTTGGATCCACCGGAATTGCCATTTTTTGCACCTCATCGTCGAAGATCTAGATGAATGGGAGTACGTAGCGGTCGACCCTTGGTACAATCTTGAATACCACCACCAAGCTGGTTACTTGTACGAAGCTGTGATAGTGCGCAGCAAGGAATGCCAGATGTATTAGCCCGTATGGCACGTGTTTCCAGACCTTCAGGAGTACCATACCCATGAGCCGTACTTCAAACATCCTACAAAGTCTGATCTTTGGATATATAATGGGCGTAAGAATGATATCATCGTATTCGTCAACGGAGAGAAACTCAACCGGATCACACTTGAAAATCACGTCTGTGGTCACCCTTTGGTCAAATCTGCACTAGTAACGGGTGAAGGCCGTTTTCAAGCCGCACTCCTGGTTGAACCTTTGCATTCCCTCAAGACAACAGCGGAGAAAGCGGAACTCTTGGCAGACATTTGGCCTCTTATCGAGACAGGCAACGAGGCGAATCCTAGGCATGGCAAAATATCAAAAGCGCATGTTCTGTTCACAGAGCCTGAAGCACCAATGCACAGAGCAGGCAAAGGCTCGGTACAGCGTCGGTTGACAATGGCGGCATACGCCACAGAGATAGACAAAGTATACGCTGATGCCGAACTCTTCACGAATGCTGAATTGCCTTCAGCTGGTCACGAAGTTGACGCTATTTCTTTGAAGTCATTAATATTGCGAACAGTCAGGAACCTGGCCAGTCACAATCTACCACTTGGCCCAGAAGACGACTTTTTCTCACGCGGAGGCCTAGATTCGCTACAGGTCCTCCAGCTGGTCAGACAGCTCCATGGGTGCGGACTGTCTCTTGAAGACAGAGACAATGTGATTTCACCAAGTATAGTGTACAGTAACCCGACCGCCTCAAGCTTGGCAAAAGCAGTCCACGCCGTCAAAGCTGCATCTCATTATCGCGCAGCTCTTTCGCTCGAAACGAACACAAAGGAGATGCAGGACTTACTGCGTGAATTTTCCGGTCCCAAGGACAATCCATCTCCAGAAGGACGTGATGTCGTCTTGATAACTAGCTCTACCGGATATTTAGCTCCCTTCATCTTTGACTCGCTCCTTCGAGAACCTGGAGTGGAGAAAATCTTTTGTCTCGGCAGAAACGTGAGCATGGAACGGCAAACTACCGTCAGCGCATCGCGAGGTCTCTCCACTGATTTTCAGAAAGCCGAATTCTTTAAAGCCAACCTTGCGGTACCCTTTTTCGGGCTAGGGGAGCAGGTCTTTGAGAAACTCTCCTCCAGCGTGACAAAAATCATCCACATTGAGTGGACCGTCGACTTCAACCTTTCACTACAATCTTTCACGCCTCACCTCCAAGGTCTCCGCGCCCTCATCAATTTTGCAGCTGCACCAGCCAGGCCAAAGTCGATCTTCTTCATATCTTCTGTCTCGAGTATGGGCAATTGGCCGCATTCGTCTCCCGTACCAGAGATCAACCATTCTGATCCATCACTTCCGATTCCAACAGGCTACGCACAGTCAAAATTTACAGCCGAACAGCTCCTTCTAGGAAGCATGACCACCATAGACGCTTCAGTCTGCAGGCTTGGTCAGCTCGCGGGCCCCGCGCTTCATGAAAGGGGGGTCTGGAAGGAGAAAGAATGGGTTCCGAGTCTTGTCAAAAGTAGCGCGTATCTCAAGCTCCTGCCCGATTCCTTAGGATCCATAAGCGAGCAATTGGACTGGCTTCCGGTGGACTCAGTCGCTGCGTGCATTGTTGAGCTAGCGCTACTACCTCGAAACCTTTCCTCTCCGGTCTATCATCTGGTTAATCCCCGGACATGCAACTGGCAAAGCTTGATGCCACCTGTGCTGGATGGACTTGGGAAAGACGTGAAGAC
This sequence comes from Ramalina intermedia, assembly GCA_003073195.1. Taxonomy (NCBI): domain Eukaryota; kingdom Fungi; phylum Ascomycota; class Lecanoromycetes; order Lecanorales; family Ramalinaceae; genus Ramalina; species Ramalina intermedia. The sequence goes on from PEKF01000198.1 coordinate 681,201, forward strand.
GATAACATTTAAGGCCTGGACGGAAGCTTTGCGAGCTTCGGCAGGAGCAACCTTCGAGAATAATGAATACGAAAAGAATCCTGCAATCAAGTTGCTGGATTTCTATGAGAGTTTGCAGAATATCAGCTTACCACGATTCAGTACGGTAGAAACCGAGAAGCGAAGCAAAGGTCTCAGAGAGATGAAAGCGATCGGTCCTTCTGATATGCAGAGGTGGATGCGGCAATGGGGCTTCACTTCGGTACGTGAAATTGGATGACTTGGCCCTGGAATTTGAGCAAGAAAAAAGCGGTCGATCTCTCTCCTGATTGCGTGAGAAGTTGATGCCCATCATTTCATGAATGCAATTATGTCAATCATGACGAGCCGATAATCTTATGTCTGTCATGATCTGGTTCTGTATCATGATACACGGCCCATCGTTTCGGAAGAAGATCGTTCCCAAACTGTCCATCCAGTTGCGTCTTTGCGATATCCCATGAAACCGAGGCTGTTGGCCAATTACTGTACAATGCAGTAGCACCGAAATGAAAATCCTACATGTTAAGCATAGTCTGTCTCATCTAGCAGCACATTGCTTACTGCTTGTCGTCCAATATCCAGAAATTCTGTTTCACGCTCGTGGAATGTGATGTTTGTCGCCACTTGACCGCTGAGCTCAGCCGATGCTTCCCAGTACCTGATAACAGTCGTCCGACGGATCAAGCGCTGCGGCAAAATCCTTTTTCTTATCGCTCCGTAGGCACCCAGAACGCATTAAATCTGTGTCTGTTCGTCCCCTGCGAATAAGAGAATAATATATTTCAGACAGTCAAAAACAGATTCACCACCTGTCTCATTTCCTTATCTTGAAGTGTCCATAATTGGATTTTCGAATTCAGCTCTTCACGTCACCTGCAAATATCACTCGAATCATCGACTCATGATACCCCTAGTATCGCACTTAGAAGCTGATATCCACCGGGATTCAGCCAACGCGTCTGCGTTGTTTGGAACGGATACATGATACTAAACCTTACTGCACGGATAAATTAGGTACGGGCCTTGGAGATGATCGACGCCAAGGAATTTAGCATGTCCGAGACTCGGAAAAGCTTCTTTGGTGACGTAAGTCTCTGTCTTGTTTCACTTTTGACCAATACGCAATCTTCATGCAAGGAATCTGCCAATCACGTACATCTCCGACATTCGCGTAAGCAGAATTGCGAATGCGATAAACATTTTGCGAGAGTGGTCGACTTTTGCTTCGAGCGCATAATCTTTCCATGCAAGGCAAAGGAATGCGTTTAATCAGCACCGTTCATTGGAGTTGGGGAATCCCTGTTAGGTGAGGTATCGACTGCGAGGTTTACTCATCCTCCATGATCATCTTCGCTTGCAGATCAACACCGATTGGCTCTTATTTTACCGTGCCATGACAGAAATCACAATCTGGGCTTCTCTCCGAGGTAATAAATGTCGTTCTCGTATGTCATGCAAGTCCTATGTAAGTGCCTTTGCCCATCGTTTCCACTCTGCCTGCTGCTAATCAGCATGTAAGACCTGCTTTACGCCAGGATCGAAAAACGACTTGCGCCTGACATGCAACTACCGAGGAGCTTCAACCGTGCTTTGCGGCGTGGTGCATGCAGTGACCTGCACATCCCTTAGTAAGGCAAGTAAGGCAGTAGGAGCTCCTCTAGCAAAAGCCACATAGCGCTTGCTGATTTTCACAAAGTGAACGACCTACAGCATCAACCTGAGGTGCCCGCAAGGTTAGCAACACAAATGAACTGTATTGCTCATAAAAATGTACTCGTCGTACGCGGTGGCCGTTGCCGTATGCAGCGTCATCTTCCCAATTTTGGCCTCAGTAGCTGTCTTCCTGCGATTCTATGCCCGTAGGATGAAAGCTTTGAGTCTTGGTGCTGATGATTGGGCTATCACTGGCGCTTTGGTAGGTGCTCGAAGGACTCAAGTCTCACAGCAAATATTCTCTGATGATCCTTCTAGTGCCTCTCCATCAGTCTTTGTCTACTTGCACTCTATGCCGCCTGCAGAGCCGGGTTTGGCGAGGGTGAAGATTTAATGTCAACAGCACAAAGTCGTCGTTACGTCCAGGTACCTCGCCTAGCAAGCACGAAAAAGCATACAGGCTGATACGGGATTGTAGCACCTATACGCAGCGGTGATCTTGACTCACTTGTCGGAGGGGACTGTTAAGCTTGCAGTCATACTAATGTACAAAAGAATTTTCTCAACTGCAGGGTTTCGTCTGGCGGCGAACATCCTAATATTGATCATAATTGGTTGGATTCTGGGCGCCACCTTTGTATCCCTTCCATCAGACTTCATTCTGCTGTTTGCTAAGTACACAGCAGACGCAAGTCTTCTCAGCCTGGCCCGTCAGTCACTGGTTCGACCCACCATTTCACTATATCCTGAACTATGGAGCATACTTCACGGCCTTCGCTGCACTGGATGTTGCGCTCGACCTCATAACATTGTGCTTCCCTCTTCCTATGATCTGGAAGCTTCATCTGGATTCGAGGCGAAAATGGACGTTGGCAGGCATCTTCTGGTTAGGTTTGTTGTGAGTATTTGCACTCTTTAGGAAGCTCATTGAATGATGGTAATGTGTTTCTCAAACAGCTGTGTGGTGGCAGGCGCTGTACGCCTTGCCTTTGCTTACAAGCTCAATGGCCCTCAAGACTCTGTGCGGCTACATGATAGTCAGTTTCTCCTACGTTGCGTCACGTTACTGCTTTGCTGACCTTGTCCCAACAAGTCACACTTGTGAACCTGATTATCTGGTCGGAAATTGAGCCTTGTCTTTCTATAATTGCAGCATGCCTTCCCACCTTCGGTCCGCTTCTGAAAAACCGGGTTTTCATAGACTCTTTCGCATCGAGTGTCAAATCTTGGTTTAAAAGGTCGAGCTCACCTTCCGCATCTTTGGAGCCAGAACAGCTCTTAAGAAATCCAAGGTCAGACTTGGAGAATCTTCCGGGAGGCAGTAGACGCTGGAACAGGCTTGATGATCATACGAGCAGCACGGATGGATTGGAAATGGGAAAGCTACGAAGCGATAGCACAAATGATGTTGGAGAACTCAGAGAAGGAGCTGCTACAATGGGAGAGCCCTGACTCACACCCTGTGTGAGCCGCGCAGAACACGTCAAGCGGGACTATGTCAGCCGTTGCCCATACACAACTCCACAACCGAATTTTAAGAGTGAGAGCTCGTTCATGAGCGAGATATGATCTGGTATGTCATCGTATCTGACAAGTCTATAGCCCTTAGGACCTCGCCGCCAACACCATATTTAACATACTCTCTTCGCAGTTCCCCTGCCATCACCACCATCCCCGCCCTCACTAATCTCTGTATTCCGAAAGGGGCAATGAAGATCTGGTACGAGAGGGGATTCGTCGAATACTTTGCTATCGACCTGCATAACACCCATAAGCTCAGTAACATACTCAGTGTCCGTGGGGTCTCCCGTGGCTTTAGGCCTGAACAGGCCTAGATACTCATGTATACACCCTGATACGGTTAGTGTGGTCTGTTGCCCGGAGTTCCCCCGGATTTCTGCAGTTTTCCTGCCATAGATCTTACATGTCAATTCGTACACATATGGTTCTTCCACTTCATACCTTTGGTGAATACGCAACCTAGTGCGAGGGTCCGCTTCTGGACCAGTAGCAGCGGTCAGGTCCGTCCTCGTGGCATAGCGGAGAGAGTGAATTTCCACCGAAGTCCGTACTCTTCAGTCGTTAGCAAGAGACAGTCAGCTCCGTCTAAACGCGAAATCGACAAGAACGCTCCTCACCCTACGATGTCCTTCCAAATCCCCGGCCTCAACCCCACTCCCTCCCCAGCTCCCGCCCAACAACAACCACCACCACCGCCTCCACCTCCCTCACAACAACCTCCAGCTCCACCTCCACAAGTCGCAGAAGACCCCACCACCCCTTCCACCCCCTCCATCAAACCCGAGAACATCTCTTCCCCTCCCATCCCCTCCCCCACCACCACCACCAACCCTCCCCCTCCCCCCGCCTCCAATCAACAACAACCACCACCCTTCCCCCACAACGCCCCCCTCCTAGCCGGCCACCCCCGCTTCTCCCTCGAACTCGAATTCGTCTCCATGCTCGCTTCTCCCCCTTACCTCAACTACCTCGCCTCCCTCAAGCTCCTGCAATCCCCGGAATTCGTGGCCTATTTGGGATATCTGCGGTATTGGACCCGGCCCGAATATATTCGGTTCTTGCAGTATCCCGGGCCGACGTTGAGGGCGTTGGAGCTGTTGCAGGAGGAGGCCTTTAGGAGGGATGTGTTGAGTCCGGATGTGGTGGGCAGGTTGATGGGGGAGTGGGGGGGGAGGAGGGAGGGGGGGTGAGGGATTGGGAGAAGGGTGGGAATGGGTGGGGGATGCTGAGGGCTTAGGTTTGGAAGATCGGTTCGCATGATTGGTCTGGCGGGGGGTGGCTTTGAGGGAGGGAGGAGTTGGAGGGAGGAGCTGCAGCTAAAGGGAAGATTGCCAAATGTAGTGCAAAGCCGTCAGGCAAGACGGTGGAGGTCGGGTTTGCAGATTGTACGATCCACCTTAGAGCCTGAGGCTGCAAAACGCCAACGCATCTCAGCTTACCAGGATGATCGCGTCTCGCGCAATACTACGATGAAGTAGCTTTGTGTTGTGATCTGTGATAAGACATCGCGGTAAAAGGTCCCGAGCATGGATCAGATGTGATGACATATCTGCTATGTATGTCTCGACAGAAGAGACAGAATATTGATATCAGAAATACAAGTTATTCCTCTTCTTCCTCCTCGTCGTCATCTTCTTCTTCTTCTTCCTCCTCCTCGACCTCTTCTTCGCGGCCACGTCTCGTATTCTGCCTTGTGGAAGACTGTCGCCCATTTGCAGATGGCCTCCCCCTTCCCCGCCTCCGAACCGCACCCTCCTCAGCCTCTCCACTGGCATTCCCCTGCGTATCCTCCTCGCCATCCTCCCTCCCATCCTCTTCCCCATCCCCCTCCTCATCCTCCCCAACAAAAACCTTCCTCGGCCTAACCCCCTCCCCCAAACTTCTCACTAACCTCCTCTCCAACTCCTCCCTTTCCTGATCCTTCTTCCCATAAACCCTCCTCGCCATCCCCGCCACCCCCACCTCCCCCACCTCCACCTTCCCCCTCGGTCCCGGCACATAATCCACCGTCTCCTCCCCCCCATTTTCCCTCTCCTTGACTTTGACAATATACCCCTCCCTCACCATCCGTTTCATCACCTGCTCCGTCCTCTCCAACAACACATATTCCTCCGCATTCACCCTCTTCAGATGCTTCTCGAGCCTCGTCTCGCTGAGCGTCTGCATCGGACTCAGATAGATCAGCGCGAGCACGAACGTCACGAAGCCCATGTACCCGCCCTCGGCGCCCGCACTCGGTATCTGTGCCGGTGGCAGGATGGCCGGGGAGCGGTACCGGTTCGATAGCGTGCTGGTTAGAATGTAGGCCGCGTTTGCCCCGGCCCCTCCACCAGATTGAGTTGCTTGCGTGTTGTTGTTGTTGTTGTTGTTGTTGTTGTTGTTGTTGTTGTTGTTGTGGGATTGCGTGGCGCTATTCCGCGCGGCCACCCGTTTCGCGGCCACGGTCACCTTTTCGCGCCCGGGTAGCGGGGTCAGTTCCATCCCGAAGACGGCGCGTAATTGCTCGTTGGCGGCATCGAGGAGGGGTTTGAATTGCCGGCCGCTGTTGGGGGCCATGCATTTCGTGGAGATGTCGGAGCGGCGGAGGGGGGTGCGCGAGTATTCGGATGAGAGGGCGAGGCGGATCAGTTTTTTGATGGGTTGGTCTTGAGTGTTGGTGGGGTTGTCTTCGTCGTCTGAGCCGGAGCGGGAAGACGCGGAGGAGGCGGGATATTCATGTTGGGGCGACGAGCGGCGGCGGCGAGGTGGTTGGGAGTTTTCGGGTTGGGTGTCCTGTGGGTGGGGGTTGGTTTAGTGGGTTGGGAGGATGAGGGTGGGGGAGCGGGGGGAGCTTACGGCGCGTCTTTTACGATTAATGACGGGCATGATAGTGGTTTTCAGTACCGATGTGAATTGATCGCTGGAGACAGCTTTCAATAGGATGGTGGACGCGGTTGGAATGGAGAAGTTGATGTTGACGCGTTTATGCATTAAATATGAATCTCTCGGAGAATGGTTAATCCGATGATGCACAAGTTTTGTGTCTGTACCAATGGTCATTCATTCGTGCAAACCCAACACCACTCGTCCCATGATGAGGAAGCTCCTAGATTCACCGTTTCAGGCTCCGTCAATGTCTTCTATAATGTGAGGGCGCGGTAATGATATTCACAGTAAATTGTGCCTGGAAGAAGGTAAACCCAGTACATCGGTCATCCAAGTGAGGTTGTGAATAGGCAGGAGCGTGAAGTGGAGCAGGTAGGCAAACGACTTCCTCGATCAAATTTTATCAGAGACAAGCCATCGCAGGATCACCTTAATCGCTTTTTTTCTTTCACCTTTTGCCGCAACACTTTCGACTTTTCTCTCTTCCCCACAGCCGTATCATATCATCTACATTTGCATCTTTAGCGATATCTCTTTTCCCGTCCGGCGATTCAAGTAGCATGGCCACGTTCAATCAAAGACTGAATCCAACAGAGATTCAACACAGGCAGTATCATCAAGACATTAAAGAATGGGACGCTGGCCTGATGTCGCTCGAGAACCTCGTGGTTGCCAGAATCCATGAGGAGTTCGATAAATTGCCCACAAGGTGTAAACCGAGGCAGTACGGTGCCAACAATGAGTTCACAGAATGGACAGTGGTAGCAGGTATCGCTGTCGTGGGGCGTAGGTTGCTTCTCTCGACTGGATCTGCAGGGCTTTTGGACTGACGGAGGGAATTCAATAGCCAATGGGTCGATCGGACATGTGTCGTTAGCGTAGGTCCTCCTTCTGATTCTGAAAGGTCCGACTTGAGTGATTGGTCCCGGAGGAAGTGTCAATTTGGTGTCTGATCGTGCATGAAGTTGACGGTGATTCTGTTCTCTAGCTCTGGGATGAAGTGTATCCCTCGTGCCATAGTCGCTGATGCCAAGGGCTGTGTCCTACACGATTCACACGCCGAGATCCTCGCCATTCGCGCCTTCAATCGATTCCTCCTGGACGAAGTCGACAAAGTGCTGAATGGTAAGTTCCGCAACAGCAATGATCTTTTCAAGCTCGTCGAGTATCCATCAAAAATCGTCCAATGGCGGGACGGCTCTGGTAAATCATCGTCTGAGAATCATGATCATTGGCAGCCACCGTTCAAGATCAAGGATGATTTGAGGATCTTCATGTACTGTTCAGAGATGCCCTGCGGAGACGCTAGTATCGAGCTTGTCATGAGTAGACAGAAAGACCAGAAACCCTGGCCAGTTGACGTTTCTATGGCCAAGGAAGAAGGTCTCAAAGGTATGTCGCATTTCTCCCAGCTGGGCATCGTTAGACGAAAGCCAGGTGAGAGCAATCAACCCTGCAGGACATCTGCTTCACCAAGAGCGATTCCCAGGCTGACTCTATATCTCGAAACAGGCAGAGCAGACAGCCAAGCCACCGGGTCCAAATCTTGTTCGGACAAACTCGCTCTTAGGCAATGCACGTCACTCCTGTCCGGCTTGACTTCCGCGTTCATCAGCCCTCAAAACGCCTACATCGACACCCTGATCCTTCCCGAAGTCCAATTCAACGCAGATGGCTGTATTCGTTCCTTCGGTCCCTCAGGACGTATGAAGGCCGTCACGGATAAGCGATGGGACTACGGCTACCACTTTCATCCGTTTCGCGTCTCCACCACGAATTTGCGGTTCGCCTACTCGCGCGATCCGTATGATGAGGGTGATCGTGATAGCAGCAGTATCAAAGCAGCTGTCGAGGACCGATCCCGTAGCTCAAATGGCACAGCTATTGGAAACCCTTGCCTGCCCGAAGCTATCATCAACGGCGTCTTGCAAGGGAGGAAGCGGGATGACCCCAAGGGTGCTGCCACCATCAGTAGAGCATCAATGATGGTCCTCGCTTTGAGGATTAGACTCGGGTACCAAAACCGCACCGCCACTGTTCCGGATCAGATGACGACTGCTCCTCCTCGGCCGAATGACATGATAGTAACCAAGCCGCAAAGTCTCGAAGCCCTGGTAGCAGCCGTTGACGTGGTCACTGCGAAAATTTTCAACGGAGCAAGGACGTATTACGAAGCCAAACGTGACTTGGCACTGGAGGCACGGCGACAAGTGAAAAGGGATGTGACGGCAGTGGCATTGCAGAATTGGATTCCGAATGAGATTGACGATTTCCCGATTGATCGGGCTCGTCAGCGAGGCTGTGGACCAGAGTAGCTGAGGTGCCTGAGCTACAGCTGCGTTTCCTCGAGGTGGGATGTGTGAGGCGGGATTGGTAAAGCGTGGTGTTTTCTGGGAATATATGCGGTTGAATGCTGGACCGTTTGGGTCGTTGGACGGGGTCAAAGCTACATCGATGATGGCGGGCGCCTTTGTAGTGGTGTAGCTATATCGAGAACGTACGTTAAGCATGTGTTTAGATGGATCAGTCTGTGCAACAAAGTGAACAATGTGGCTGCTTGACCATGGTAATGCGGTAGTCGAAGTGCTTGGGATGTTTAACGACCATTGGGCTTTTATTGATGTTCAAGCCTGTTGGCGGACTGGCGTACCATTGATGGCTTCAAATGCCAGTAGCTGAAAGCACTGGATATATGTCTGGACTGCCAGGACGCTCGTCTAACCCAGCCCGTGAGAGCGTTCTTATCTAAGCCTTGCCATTGCACATATCAAGCCCCGCCACACAGAGAGTAAAGCAAGTGATGATGAGCCGGTAAGACGCATGCAAACACAGCAAAACCATAGAGACCTCCACCGTCCCCGCCGTGCAGATCCTCACTTCTTCCCCATCCCCTTCGCCTTCGGCGCACCCTTGGGTTTGGAAACCCGCCCGTCCAAGACGCTCGACGACTTCGAATGTTTCGTCGTCGTCACCTTCGTCGTCGTCGTGGTCGTCTCGCTCATCTCGCGGAAACCCGGTTGTTGGTGAGACGGACCCTGTGGAGTGCCCGTGGACGACTTCCCCAGTCCATACCGGTTCAGGGGGCAGTTCCTGGTGTCGTGGCCAGGCACACGACATTGTGAGCATTTCTTCCTGGTGGGTGTCTTATCTGCTGTGGCTGTGGCGGTGGAACGTGCGGACGATGGCTTCGTGGGGGAAGATTGCCGCCTTGGAGTGGGCGTCCGAGAGGGAGTTGGTTTGGGTATTGCTGCCCTACCACCACCACCACCACCGCGATTCGCCAGGCTCTGCGGAGTAGAGACACGAGGGATGGAAGGTACTAAGGTTGGTGGCATGTTTGGACGGTACGTGCTCAGAGCAGGACCACCTCCCAGATACGCGTACGAACCACTCTTGGCGGGCTGCTTCAATGGACCGCGTCGGGATGTCTGCATTTGCGGGAGCGATTTGGGGGGTTTGGGGTCGTGCTCGGTGTAGCTACCATGGGCGGTCAGGGTTAGATCTTTGGTGGGGGGGGGGGAGGTAAATATTTACGGTGGGGGCATGGCATCGGGTTCGGAATCGTTGCCATCGTAGCCGTAGTGGGGGTCTAAAAAGTTCATTAGAGAGGGTGATCATGAATGCATAGCGGGAGCCCTACTGGCGTATGGCTGGTCGTCTGCCATGAAGCGGCAGCCCATATCGGCAGCCAATGCCATCTGATCCTCAATGCCGCCAAACTGCATCCTGAGGTCATTGGCGTCGGTAGGATCCAGATCCTGTTCCCAGCGTCGGGGCATGTTGACGGAAGGAGGTCTCTGCAATTGTGATTGAAGAAGATGGAGGTGGTACAAGAAATGCAAGTGCATCGGTATTGGAGTTAGGTCATGTGAGCATGTGTTATGGACCGCCACGCGGTTGCTCCGGGTGCATGACATCACGTCACCTGGCTTACTTGAAACAATTCCCATGCTTCATTCACTCTCTGAGCGAGCGGGTCGGTTGCGGCTCCGAGCCGTCGCCACTCAGCGACCGCAAGAGTGGGAATATGTTTGATCATGTGAAAAGTAAGGCGAGCTTAATAGAATGACGGTATCTAATATGGCGGGCATTTCTGACCACTTTATGATTAGTCTTCAAAATCTGAATATATTAGAAAACGTGCGTTGGGAATTTTAGGCATAGATGCTCCTTACTTGGGGTATTTGACCATCCTCTGTAGAACGCCTCCAAATGCAGCGATCATTGCAATTAATATTAGTTCAGGCTATTAGCATCTCTTCGCAACAATTCTGCGGCTTGATTTCAACCTGATAAAACGTATGCAGTCGAATTTCAGCCACCCTCTTGCTCGATGCAAGATTCCCAGCTTATCGCCAACCCTCAGAATCCAGATTCAGCCACGAGATGTCCCCACGCCACGCATTCGGCCACCATTCATCACCCCTCCCTCCCCTCCCTCGCCTTCTTGAATACCTTCACCTCCAACTCCCAATCCATGACCCGCTTCTCCACCTCTCCACTGATCTCCCTATCCTTCTCTTCCCTCACCTCCAATGCCTCCACCAGCTCCTGCGCCACTTCCCCGTATCGCCGCTCCATATCTGCCCCACTCATTGTGGATAGTATTTCGTTCTTCCGGTCTTCAAACGCGGCAGTTTGGGAGGGTGTGCGCGTTGATGGTGTGAGGGGCGAGCCGGCGGGGAAGGCGGAGAGCAAGGCGGGAGGGATGAGCGAAGTCGGGTGGTATGGGAATGGAGAGGGCGAGGCGGGGTGATGGGAGGGGGATTCGTTGTAGCGGTTAGGAGGCGTTGCAAGGCCTGAGTGTTGGTCTGGTTGAGGTAGCGGTTCTGCTGGTGGTGGGGAGCGAGTGAGTTGAGGGGATGAGGGAGGGGGGCTGGCGGGAGGCGATTTGGGCGTTATGAGGGCCATTGTGGTGTTGAATTAGGTCTATGAGGGCAAGCAGAGAGGTTCATCTAGGTGCCATTCAAAAGGGTCATCCCTTGTAAAGAAGCATCATCAGAATCGTTTTCGAGGTTGCTGCGCAAGGGGCCCGGCTATTCTGAGACCCCGCTAATTCTAATCTATTTTGAGAGCATCATTTTACTAGCTAGGCAGCACGCAAACCAAAGCTAAACAAGGCTATCCATGACAGTCCATGTTGCCGCATGATGATTCAATTGTATCCCTTTGCCTCAAGCGAGTTTGCAGCCGGTGATTATGGCCCGTTGTGCGAACAATCAAAAGTATAAGAGTTCCCGAGTACTAGTAAAGCTCTCAGACGATGTAATTTCAAAGGTGTCTTGGGAGTCCTTGCCTGAGCGTGGCAGACTACCGAAAGAAGGAGGTGATGACTACATTAGACTGCTGGATATCAAAGCGTCGGGGACCAACTACTTGTCAATTGATGTTCACCTTCATAAGCTTTCGACCGCTCCTGAGTATACAGCCTTATCCTATGTCTGGGGAACTGATAGTAAAGATTTTCGCCAAATGGACAACTTGAACTTCTGCCTCGCATATATCGGTTTGTATCGACCCGGTCTCTGGTGGATTGATGCGATATGCATCAACCAAGCTGATACGGAAGAAAAGAATCATCAGGTCACCATAATGAGGTACATCTACGAGAAAGCATTACGGGTCTACGCATGGCTTGGTCAGGCACGTCACAACGAATGGAAAGTCATACGGCTCTTTGAGAGGCTTGAAAAATCCCTGCTGGAAGGTCAGGCAGAGATAAGTCGTTGTAAGATTCGCTGGGATAATATGAACCTGGATGAGCTGAATCTGGAAGGTGTTGACTCAGACGTTTGGGTCAAGCTGATCACTTTCTTTAGTAGAGCCTATTTCTCACGAACATGGGTACTGCAAGAATTGATGTATGAGAAAGGCCCCAACAATGTCATCTTTGGATGCGGCCAGCTCGAATGCCGTGCGTCAGCTGTCTGGCGCAGTGTCCATTTTCTCCATTCCAACGAATGGATTCGTGCAATCCATGAGAGACATCGGGTTTTCGGAGATTCAAGTTGGGATGAAACCCAAACACAAAAACATCATATCTTCGGAAGTTTGAGAGATTGGCACAACGTATATATGCATACAAAGATCGTCTCATCGATGCATGCCCACGGATCGATACCGCTTCGGACACTCATACTCGCGACTGCTGATTTTGAGACGAGGGAGCCTAGAGACAAGATTCTGGCGCTACTGGGCATGACAAGAGTCAGCAACGTCAGTGCGTACGGGATCAGAGTTGACTACTCGCAACCCGTCGAGGAACTATACAGAGACATTACCGGCTGTCTGATTGCGAAAACCCAGTCGTATCACCTGCTTGCTCTTTCCCAAGACCCTTCAGACAAACAATTTCCAACTCTGCCGTCCTGGGTACCCGACTACAGTATGCCATCCTTGGGCGTAAAGATTGGCGACGTCATCACAGGTTCTTACAATCTCTCGGCCAAAGGCACAATAACTTGGTCGGAAGGCTCTGCAACTTTAGGTGTGAAAGCTTCCATTCATGATGAGATAGAGGCCGTCTCCCAAAATATAATGTCAGGCCTCCAAGCAAAAGACCTTTTAGACTGGCTTCAAATGTTGGCAAAGTATTGGGACGTCGACATCAAGGTCGTTCTATACCGACTGCTAGACGATGGGAAGGGTGACCCAGACTGGAGAACACCTGTCAACAGACTCATCAAACGTCTCCTGCACCTTCTATTTCCATTTGACGACCCATTCCCATATCAAGAACATGGACGAGACTTTACAAGCTTCATATTTCAAGATCCGATGATCAAGTGGAATAGTGTCGTGACGGGATGGGCAGACATAATCCGACTTGCCAATAAGCAAAGGACACGTGGTCTAGGGCAGGCAACTCGTTTTCGGAAAAATGCGAAAAAACTCCTCACTTACCATGAGCATGGGCTAAGACTCTTCATAGCGAAATCGGGGGTCATTGGACTAGGAGAAGTAGGACCGCGGTCGAGGTCGATTAAGAAGGGGGATGTGATAGCTCAATTTGATGGCCTCGATGTCCTTTGTTGCCTGCGGCCTATCGGCTCAAGCCATTACAGCCTCCTCTGTGGCCCATTCTTCAACAGCGTTGTGAATCAGTATCGTGTAACGCAGGAACAGAGCCTAAAATGGCAAATAATCTTTTTGGACTAGCAACACTGTCGGTATGTCGTACTGTCCAAGAAATACCAATGGAACAGGGGATCATCATACATTTGAATGATCTTGGAACAGTGTTCTAATCTCGAATAGGTGTATATGGGCGAAGTATATGATGACTTCTCTATGTCTAGTATGAAATCGATGACATTTGATAGAAGCGGATTGGATAAAGAGAAGGAATGCGTAAATACTCTGGTCATGAACAAAATATCCTGCCGAGTCCTGGACCAACAGGATTTTGATTCACTAGGCAGACGATTTATCAAATAAACAGTTTGGCTATTCAATTGCTGAGCTCGAATTGATCTATTCATACAGGTTATTCAACAGCTGTGTCTCAAAGCGTAAACATGTGTGGGGGTGGAGCCCCGGAGCCCCGGCTGTCCCGCCCCGCCACCGCCGTGGAGGCCATATCCGAGCATCCCCACACGCCGCTGCCAAAAAATCATCTTATGTTCGATCCACTACATCCCTTCTCCCCACCCCGGCAAAAATGCTCGTCTGTAAGCCCCCCCCCTCTCCCTCTCCTCTCTTCCCCTCCCCTTCCCCCTCCTCTCCCCTTACCCCTCCCTAACCCCCCCTTCTCAACCAGTCTGTCCCACCTGCGCCAACATCCTAACAATCACCTCCCTCCCCTCCACCTCCCCGCAACACCCTTCCTTCTCCCAACCCTCCGCCGCGGATGACACGGACCTCGCCCCGCGCAACCGGCTCGAATGCCGCACCTGTCCCTACATGTTCCTGATCCCCCGCAACACCGTTTACTACGACAAGCGCGAGATGAAAAGGAAGGAGGTGGATGATGTGCTCGCGGATGGGGAGGGTGGTGGGGGGGAAGTTGTGGAAGGTATGTGTGGGTGGGCGGGCTGGGGGTTGAAGGAGGGAAGGGGGTTGATGGGGAAGGGGAGAGGCGAGCACTCGCTAACGCTCGCGTAGTACAATGCAACAATACGGACTGCAAGGGTTCGTCGGCGGAATTCTACCAAGTGCAGATCCGCAGCGCGGATGAGCCGATGACGACGTTTTATAAGTGCAAGATGTGTGGGCATCGGTGGAATGAGAATTGAGAACCCTGGAGGGTGGGATTCGGCCAGAAGGATTTGCATGTGCTGCTTTTGAGGGAGAGGGTGGAGGAATGGTAGGACCCCCTCAGAGGGGGGATTATGCAGGATGAGATTAGCTGGGTGATGATGGATCAGAATGGTGTGATCCCCAGGTATAATGTATTGTGGCTCGCTGACGTTCAGCGCACCTGGCTAATATCAAGAATAGATGTTGATGTGCGGAACAGATTCGCCTGCCTTGGGAGAATTGCGATGGTGTTCACGCCTCGAATGATCTGAAGAGAAAGCAGATGAAGGAAGCTTGCGGTGGAGGTGATCTTGATTTTAGCTCGGGCGAATATTCAATGATCGCATTATCCGACGTGAGGAGCTGCTCGCCAAATGCCCGATTGTCAAATCTATATCAGTATGCTTTTGCGATCACGGATCAGCCTTTCCTGCCAACAGGCCGACAGATCCGCCGCGGCGTACGCCTCTCTATTCATGTACTCGGTAGTTGATGCTCCCCTTTCCCCTGCGAATATTCCCTGAACCTCATGAGCGCTTTGCCCGGGCTCCTCCCACCTTGCCCTCCCCACCCCATAATCACCCCCTCAGTTCCCATACCTCCTCCCCTCATCAACCAAGATACTCTCAATCACTATCACTCTGACTCCCCGTCGGCCCCACCCCGTCCCCCTCCTCCTCCCCCCTCCCCGCCCCGGCCCCAACCTCCCTATCCAACACCTCCCTCACATTCAACTCATCCTCCGCTTTCACCAAAACCGCCCTCACCCTCCCCCACCCGCCCTTCTCCCCCCTCCCCACCAACAGCCCCACGGGCTTCACCCCCCTCCCACCTTCATTCCTGATCCGCGGATCCGCCCCGGCATCCAGCAGCAATTCCACCCCTTGCATCAAACTCTTCACCACTTCCTCCTCTTCTTCTTCTTCTTCTTCTTCTTCTGCTTCCTGCGAGGCTGCGCTCGCCCGGTCCCGCAAGTAAGTTTCGTACGACGTCACCACGTACCGCACCGCGCAATGCAACGGCGTGTCCCCGCCATGCCGCTCCCTGGGCTCCACCTCCACCCCCTCCTGGTCGAGGAGTAAGTCCAGCACTTCGTCCGCGCCGCTGGCGGCGCAGATGTGCAGGGGGGTGCGGCCCAGGGGGTCGAGCGTGGTGTTTAGGAGGGTGGAGAGGGGGGTGCGTGGGTGGAATCGCGATTGGGCGATGACGTGGGCGAGGAGGGAGGGGTTGTTGCGCCGGCAGGCTTCGAGGAGGAGTTCCGAGGGAGTGGCGCCGTCGTCCTGGATTAGGAGGAGGGGAGGGTTAGTGGGGTTTGTAATTTTAGGGGGGGGGGGGGGGGGGGGGATGGGAGGGGGGAAAGGGGGGAAGAGGGAGGAAAGGGTGGGGAGCGGACCCCGTCGGCCATGGTTGTGTTGGGATTGTAGTTGCAGGAAAGTGGCTTGGGGTAGGGACGGCGGTGGTGCGTTGCGGGATTGGGGTTGTGATCGCGGGGATTTTGGTAGGTGGTTGGGGTGGGTTCGTCAAGTGGGCTGCGTTTTCTTCTTCGGTGGATTGTGCGGAGGCGAGTCCCTGAACGCATGAGTTGAATTGGGATCAGTAGGATTGGAGTCTATGTGGGGCAGAAACAAGTTGATGCAAAACACGTGGAGTGGATGAAACGAGGGAATTCAGGCACGCGTTTTTTGCGTGGGAGATCGGACTTGGCATGAACTTTGATGTTACAAAGAGCAGCCTTGCAGCATCTGATACAAGCAACTTCAAACCTCTTGCTATTTGCAGTAGTGGGAGGTTTCCATGGAATTTCCTTGCAGGAGTCTGCGTAATTTACTTTCGTTATTTTCGTCTAGCTTTATATTTACAAAGGAGCATTCTTCTTGATGCTCATAACACCAATGGGTATCCACACCAAAGAGGCCGGCCATGATAGAGTCGCAGCTCGTTATGGACCTGCCAGACCTGATGGCTCCAAACCAATGTCAGGCCACGCGGTCCTGGATGCATTGCATACCGAGGACAGGGTATCATCAAGACAGATCGCAACAGACAATGCCTCCGTGTACTTTTTGGGGTTGCCCTCTTAAACCTCGTTATCTTCTCTGGCCCTCTCATAATCCTCCCGTCGCGTGTGCTGGCCCGGATTGCCTGAGTCATAATAACCAAAACCTTTCTCTCCTCCGTTGATTTTCTCAAACCCCTCTCTTGTAGGACTGGTATACCTCGAAGGGCTCTTAGCTGCAGCCATGGTGGTCGCAACACCCTTGGACGATTGCGTGCGCATGGGAATCGATCGCGCAGCGTTCTCTCCAGCCGGAGGCTTGTCGCTGAGAGCCTGACTCGTCGGCGTCCGATCCTTGGACCGGCTCGCACGAGAGCGGATAAAGGAACGTGTGCTGGTCCACAAGGGGCGAATCGTAGGCAAACAGGCGCAGATGATGGACAAGCAGAGCTCGGCGGCAGTCCAGTAATCGGAATCGACGTATGACCAATCGCCATCCATGGGATCAATCTGATCGAAGGTGATGATGCGCATGATAGAAGTGACCATGGTCAAGGCTCCCAGGGCGAAGATGAAGGTCACTGCGAGCTTGATCTTCAGGGAGGTTTGAAGGCGCCATACCATTGGCATGGGCATCAGGAGAATGATTCCATCGAACGAGACGTTGAGTGCCGCCGTGGCCTTGAAGAGCTTGATTGAATCGATACAGTGGCCTTCTTTGAGAGGGTGCCACGACTTGTCGATGGGATGGCAACCAAAGATGTCAACCAGGACGGTAGAGATGATGTAGCACGCCATGATCCCAAGCATAACATCAACGGCTTGGGTGAAGCGCCGGTTGACAAAGAAGATGCGTCGGTAGAGGAGGAGGATGGAGGTTTTGATGAGAGGCCAGGTGATGGTGTAGAGGATGTTGGCTGGAAAACCCATCTGGTGTGGATTGTAAGTGCATGCAATCGGAGAGAAAAGGAGATTTTTGATGTACCTTGGCGCCCAATGCTTGTTGAGACTCGCTGACCGTGAGTGTATGCTTTCCCAGCCCTGCTGCCATATACATGAAATTGCAGACAAAGACTCCGCAGAGGAATATCAACGCCAGGCCGACACACCAGTCATCGAGGCCCAAGCCAGGGCCAACTTTTCGGGATGCGAAGCGAGCAACCACGACAAGAATGCTGGCCGTGAGCATGATGACGTAAAAGGCATATAGCCCGGGCTGTCTGGTGTCATCGGCATGGGATAGCTGGTAGTCGATGACTGATTGGGGGATTTTGCTCTCCGACATTGTGAAATTCTTGGTGGATCACTCAACGGGGGACAAGATTTACTCCGTCTTCTTTGAAAATGAGAACGTCTTTCACTCGAGGATGATGCCACATGTAACGGGTCGCACTGGCTTGAGCCGCATTCACTCCAAGATCAGGTTGTGTAAAGATGGCAAGGTGACATTCTCCAAGCCATATATGACAAGGGGACATTTTATTTTCGGGGTCGTACAGACGAGCTGGTGTCGCATATGTCTCAGTAGTTGGTGCTGCTAGAGAGCGACCAGGCGAAACCATCACGACAAAACCTACGTAGTCTTGGGTAGTGTGATCTGAGCCCGGCCTGAGGGGAGGATTGACGTCGTAGGCTTCTTTTTGGAGTCTAGCTGCCGCGGGCATGGAGACGGTCGCATATTCCGATTGGTTTGAGGGCGAGCAGAAAGCATGGCTAAAAATCGAATGCAACGATTCGTTTGGTGGCGGCAGGCCGATGATCGAAGCAATCGCTGCAGAATGTGACGTAGCTTTAACCTTTTAGCTCTGATGCTAAGGTTGGTGCGAAAGGATCTGATATGCTTCTCCCACTTATTTGGGCCATCGTAGAACTGATATCCTCGGAGACAGCTTCTGCATGCAAGCATCTGTGAGGAGATTGAGAACTCTTACATGTTCAGTCCAGCAGCGAGGCCATGAAAACAGGCCATTTTCTGGTTGATGCTTCATCAGAAGTGTTCCACGCTCTGGAACATAGTGCATGAGACGATCGAATATCCAGACGTAACCTGTCGGCAGTCAAACAGAGTAACGGGGAGGGGTCCTGGGGTGCAGCCGCAAACTGGACCCTGTAGTATTTCATGTCTTTGACGCAGGGGCTTTCGCTACCGACAACGAATGGGAGAGCCAATCGACGCGGTTACCTTGCCCCAATAAATTTTGGATTGCTGGTTGGCAGCCAAGCTTGCATTTCCCCTGACACAAGTCAATCCGATTGGGGTTTCTGATTGGTGCGCCTGACTAGTGGACTTTTCAATATCACGTGACGGTCTCCCTTTCACTGCCCTGTCTTGGGGGTCGGCTCCAAAAAGTCATAGTGAGAGCACCGGAATTTGGCCTTAATCCCGCCCAAGTTTGGTGGCCTCCATGACTTTTTTGGACTAACCGATGGCCTGTGTCCAGGGTCCTTTTGTGGTTTTTCGAGTCTGCTTGCCCTTGCTGATTGCTGACTGCTGATCCCACGGATCCTCGCTTACCGTTCTCTCGTGCGTGGCATTCCCTCAAACCTCGTGCTTCCGACTGCATTGTGCTGGAACTTACACGTAGTGCGGGATACGCCACAGCCATGTGCGCTGTTACCTACTATCGGTACCAGTCTGCATGTAGCGCTAGGACCCTCGACTAAAACAGCATCACGATGGAGGATACACATATCAGTGCAAGTTTCTGGATTACTTGTCCATCTTGCAGCATGGCCTCCCGTGGAAGTCCGGCTCCCACGGCAGCCGCCCACATCGGCTTTTACAAGATCTTCCCCCACAGCGGAATATTTATTGACTTAAAAACGCGACAAGCGGCCGGAAGTTTTGTCTCATTGGCCAAAAGCCATGGTCCGTCAATCCACCTTGTTGCGGCTCCTCGAGCGGAACTCATCCGGTGAGAGTCCGCTCACGTTGAGCCACGCTGTTGGTAAGCTTGAGCTCGTACGTAGGAAGTAAGTCTCAAGTGGAGTATGTTTACCCGTCCAAGTCAGATCGGACAGGGAAAGACATGAGTCTCGCAAGCTCCTATAAAGACAGTCGTGTTCGACAACATGAAGTGGCGAATTCACATTCAAATTCACTCTCAGAGCAGTCCACGAGGCATCTCAAGTTGCAGAAACCCAACCATTTTGAGATTATCTGTGCCTGAAATCCGATAGCGAAGCACTGACCACCTCCTCAAATGCTGTAAAGGACCCATTTGAGAAAGATATTCCGAAGAGTCAAGGTCATCACACCCATCATGATGCGAAGCCAATACTTTCTTCCCTCGCTTGCCTCACTGTTTGCTCTTTTTGCATCTTCACTCATCAGCGCCGCACCTACGAATGAGACAAGCTCAGACGCAGCAGCCGCGGTAAATCATGAACCGCATGTTGATCTTGGATACGCCATCTACAAACCAACGTTTTACAATGTAAGCAATTGTCCTTTGATCGCTGCCCATTGCCAATAGTAATCCGATTATCCACTATCAAGAATACCGGGAAATACTACAATTTCTCAAATATCCGCTATGCCGCCCCACCCCTAGGTGCCCTTCGCTTTTCCGACCCACAGCCGCCAGAAAATCAGAGGAGCCTTGGCGTTCAGGACGGCACGAAAGCCAATGTATGCCCACAGGCCGCTCCAGCATCGTGGAATTGGCGGAATGTGGGTATACCTGATGGCCAAGTCATCCCGATTGGAAACTCCACCCTACCGGAAAGCGAAGACTGTTTGTTCTTGGACGTTGTTGTTCCGGAGACCGTATTCAATAACGGCGGAGAAGGCAGTAATGGCAAGCTTGCGCCCGTCATGGTCAATATCCATGGTGGCGGCTTCTTCATTGGAGACAAAGCCACTCTCTATCCCCCGCAAGGTCTCATCGCGGCGAGTGACAACGAGATGGTGTTCGTCTCCATGAACTATCGTGTATGAGCATCTCTCTCCCCACAAAATTGGAGCTCATGGCTGACGATGACTGTTCAGCTCACTGCCTTTGGCTTCTTAGGCGGTCTTGACAAGGCATCATCAAATACAACTTCACAAAACGCTGGCTTATTAGATCAGCGTATGGCGCTCAAGTGGATCCAGCAGTACATCCATCTCTTTGGTGGTGACAAGTCCCAAGTCACCATTTACGGCGAGTCCGGTGGCGGCGCAAGTGTCATGTTCCACGCAGTCGCCTATGGTGGTGGAAAAGAAACCGACCTCTTCCACCGCATCGTAGGCCAGAGTCCCGGTCCCCAAGTAGGCGCGCCCGCAAAGCAAAAGAAGGCTGGCGAAGCCTTCCTGCAGGCTCTGGGCGTCTCAAGCGTGGATGAGGCCAGGAAACTGGACACCGAAGTGCTCAAGCAGGCGAATCTCGACGTCGAGCGTACTCTGCCCTACTTTGGACCCCTCGTGGACGGCGACCTCGTCCCCGACCTCCCCTCCCAACTTTATGTCAAAGGCCGATACGTCAAGAACCTGCAAGTCATGGCTGGCCACAACTCCAACGAAGCTTTGCTCTTTATTTCACCCACTCAAGACTCCCAAGCAGCCTTCGACGCCTTCCTCTCCTTCCAATTTTCGACCTCCAGCAAGGATCAAATAGATTATATCAACAACACGCTTTACCCTCCGCCCCCAGCACCAGGGCATGACTACGACTCCCAATACCAACGCCTCTCACTCTTGGATGCGGATGTGTACAACCTCTGCTGGGCGACCTTGTTGGCAGCTACGTACGCCGCCTCGGGAGCGCACAACTACATCTTCGGCGTGGACCCCGGCCTCCACGCCCAGGATCTCTCCTACACCTTCTACAACGGCCAAGCCTTCCAGGTCGACGTTAACACCACCGTCGCAGAGGTGCTTCAGCAGGCCATCGCTAACTTCGTCGTCTACGGCGATCCCAACGGGCAAATCGACACACCCCCCGCTGTCGTCACCCAGAAGAGGTGGGATGCTGCTGCACCCGGTAGGTATGGGAGTGGAAACGTGGCGTTGCCGTTTTTTCCGAAATGGACCGCCGATCAGGCTGCAGTCATCAAGGGCGGAGCGGACGCCATCCGGAATGCGCCGGTGGTAAATCTGACGAATGGTGGGTTCTTGGAATCCACGGAGGCGGCGGCGGGGAGGTGCGGGTGGTTTTTCGAGACTGGGTTCGCGAACTCAAATTGAGCTTGGCCCCGTTGCGTAGATGGGGATGATGGGCTTACTTGCCAAGCCAAATGGCGGCTGCGCATGGTTTCTTAGCAGCTCTAGGGAGCGACATGAAGGTGAAGGTGCATTCAAGAGGGGAAGTTATCAAAAGGGATTGCGTGGTTCTTACTGTATATAGAAGAGAGGCACAATTCGAGTACATACATACCCCGCCATTCCTGACCCCTTGATACGCGTGTCGTGTCATAAATGATGTGCTACCCTCTCCCATGGACAATATCAAGGGGCCCACGCAAGAGGCTGATAGCGCTATCTAAGAAAAAATCGAAGTGAAAATCCCAACTTCCTCCTCACATTTCTTCATCCACAACTCTCATCTCCGACCCACCCCGACCACAATTCATCTTCCGACGCCGCAGAAGTCTTCTCCTCTCATCAACACATCCTCCCAGCCCGCAATTGTACCAATTGGCCATCTCTCAAAGATGTGAGCTCAAAAAATCCAAAAACTTAATAATCTTGCTCTCGACCAGGATCGAACTGGTGACCTCCGGATTGCTCCAATGTTTTGGCAATTGGATCATAGAGAGTGCTATGAGACCGGCGCTTTAACCAACTAAGCCACGAAAGCGACAAGCTTTTCAGTGCGAGCTTATTTAGTTATATAATCAGCAAAAAACGAGGAGAGGAAGGTCGTTTTGTGGGAATGCCAAGACGCTTGCTTCTAGCGACTTTTAGCTCCGGATATCGCGGGAATAAGGAATCCGTTCTCAATCAGGCTCGATCGCTCTGCAACTTGTTTCTGATCAGGCAACCGTGATCTCTATCTTCGCGCTATCGGTACTGATCCGAGTTCTACTGCATCTCGCTCGTGATGATATTCGAATGGGTCTTCGCGACAAATTCAAATGAGCTCTTGGTAGTCCGGGAGAAGGATCAGCTTCAAAGTCGGCAGGCACCACCCCACCAGGTTTAGAGCCGGCCCCTCCGGCGGAAGCCCATCCACGCGATCCGCGAAAACCTCTGGGCATCGGAATCTTGAGCGCTGGAGATTCTCCTATTGCTGAGTAAATCCATCGCTTGCTTGCATTCTCTTCTTGCCGTCAGCGCTGATGTCGTGCATAGCATCGTGTTCGTGCATGGCTTGACGGGGCATCGCGACGCAACATGGACTGCCCCAGGCGCAAAAGAACCCTGGCCAAGATCTCTCCTACCACAGGATCTGCAAAATTGTCGGATCTTATCATACGGCTACGATGCTGACATTGTACATTGGACCAGACCAGCTGGTCAAAATACCACGAGAGAGCATGCACAAAACTTAGTCAACGATCTCTGCACTTATCGTGCGAGGACGAGGTCTACCAAAACGCCACTCCTATTCGTCTGTCATAGCCTTGGTGGTCTGATAGTCGAAGATGCTTTGCTTCTATGCGCTAATCCAAATGATGAGTCCCAGGCCACTCTTTTGAATTCAATTCGTGGTGTCTGTTTTCTCGGTACTCCGAATGTGGGCTCAGACTTCATGAAGTTCGCCAATGCGATCGCAAATGTTATCAGTCTCAGCCTTGTCAAAAGCCCAAATGCCCAGTTGCTAGACGTCTTACGAGCACGTTCAGAAGTCTTGGCAAATATTAAGAATGGATTTCTCACACTTATTCGGCGAAGGATGGACGAGGGCTCTTCGGCAATCAAGTTGCATGCTTTTGTTGAAGAACTTCCCATTGCAGCTACTGGCCAGGTGAGTGGGATCAACAGAGATCGAAATGTGAAAGGTGACTTACACTTGATTCTAGCGAGTAGTAACCCCTGATTCGGCCGTGATACCCGGTTACAACTCTTCAACAATACCAAAGGACCACATGAGTATGACAAAGTTTACGGGGAGAGATGACGTAGGCTATCAGCGTGTCTCAGGAAAGTTAATTGAGTGGACGATGGGAATGGAAACGGCAAGTGGTATATTACCTATGGTAGTCCCAGCATTGGCGATTCATGATCTTTGACTCTAGGACTGCCCAAGACCAATGTTCAAAAATTGGATATATTCAGAGATCCGATGAATGATGACAAGCTTGGCGAGCGAAGCTATTATCACTATCCAAAACCGACCGGCAAAATCATCGAACGCCCACATCTCGTGGGTCAAATGACTCATCTACTGAGGAGAGATGCAGAGTCCACGCGTGTTATTGTTCTCTGTGGGATGGGTGGCCAGGGAAAAACAATGCTTGCAGTGGATTATTGCCGTCAAGCTGAAAGAAAGCGCCTATTTCTAGCTATCTTCTGGCTCGATGCTTCATCCGAGGATACTTTACTGAAGGACCTGATTACCTTGTCCGACGTGATCGATCGTCGAGAAGACCAGCTTTTTCAGAGCTCTGAGGCAAGGACACGATTCGTGCTACAGAGAATCGAGGAGTGGAACCGGCCCTGGCTCCTTGTCATGGACAACTACGATAAGCCGAGTCGACTGAGGAACATAACCAACTACATGCCTCATAGTTTCCACGGCTCTATTCTCGTAACTACTCGCCAAGCAAATCTCGAGCGGCTGGGAACCATCGTCAACGTGCCCCCAATGTCGAGAACAGAGAGTCTGCTGTTGCTGTACGATAGGTGTGGTGACACTGTCAAGGTCGGTTCTGACGACGAAGATGCGACCAAGACTGTTGAAGTCCTTGGCTATTTGCCACTAGCCATTGATCAGGCAGCTGCCTACCTTCAGAGGCGAGTTGGATTCCCTCTGTCCAGGATCCTTGATGAATACAGCGAACGGAGAGTCTCAATCTGGTCCGAGGTTCCAATAATCAGGGACTACAATGAGCCTGTTTCTACAACCTGGGAGATGTCGTTTCGGCTCCTCGATGAGAACGAGAGAAAAAGAAATGAGATGGGTAAATTTCTGACCATGCTCTCTTTTCTGGACTTCCGAAACATCTCTAAAGATATTTTCATGGTCCCGCGTTCCTCAGCGTCCTCAAACATCGTCGATACGCAGGAGATCCCTGAGTGGCTAAACTTTCTCCTCAAAGTAGATGGTCGATGGGATCTGACCAAGCTGGAAGATTTACTGGCTGACTTTAGAAGTTTGTCACTGATTGAACTTACTGCACCAAAGCCTGGATCCTTCCGCCTTTCCTTACATCCTTTGGTCAGCGAATGGATAAAGTACCGAGCAGATCTTGTTACCCGAAGACAATGCTTGTTTGAGGCAACTCAAATTGTGAATACGTGCCTTAAATCCAAAGCTGGTGTTGCCGCAAGATTCGTTTTGTCCGTTGAGGCAGAACAACAAATCGTCCAGCATCAATCTTCGTGTATGCAATACATTCGAGAATTGAGGCAAGAAGACAGAAGTCTCACGGGAAGTCCACCTTTCGCAGAACATTGGGCGCTCTTCGAAGCTGCTGCTAGCACCATACAGAATGCTCAAAAGGGTGCTTGGCAATTGGACCAACCAGCTGAGGAGCTTGAATGGACTGACCCGAGGATGAAAGATTCAACGAGAGATGCCCAAAATCATGAGCAGGGGAATATAAGATGGCAACGTGCACGGGCGTTATTGAACTGGCTGTCCGAGGATGACAGCGATAGCAGACTCGTTGATCTTACATCTAGAAGTAGGATACAACATCTGCAATCCTTTCTTGATAGGCCGGAATTCCAAGCATGGTCGAGATGCGAATATCAGATTCTCTGGATATATGGCCTGCGTAAGTCCTCTAAAGCTGACCTAGCAATAGCTAATTACTTTTCAGCTGGATGTGGCAAAACGTTCCTTGCGTGAGTATCCCAAAATCTTGATGAAGACGGCAGTTACCCAGGGACCCTGTCCTTCGCAGTTCACTTTCTCCCAAGCAATTGACCCGGGAAGCAAATATGTATGAAGTCTAACACTAACATCTTTTCATTTTAGATCTCAGGTGGTGCACTATCTGCAAGAGGATCATATGTGTCTTTTCTTCTTTTGTGAATACAGAGAAAATCGTTCACACTTAGGAATACTCCGTCACCTGATTCGGCAAATTTCACTTCAGTCGGAGGTAATTCCACGCGAAGTTTGGCGTTATTACGACCGTCATCGAGGGAGGCAAACTCAGCCAGAACATGCAGAGGTTATATCTTTGCTCAGCCATTTGATCAAGGCAAGACTTCTTTCAAGCAATCGAATAAGCAAGCGAATATTTTTTGGTCATCGATGCTCTCGATGAGCTTGACTTAAGGGCACCAGGAGCTTGCAGCCAACTCATGAAGGCCTTTCGTCAGCTGATAGAGTCTTTCACGTCGTCCATCAATGTCTTAGTGACTGGAAGAAGGACACCGAGGCTTGCATATGAAATGGACGATGTCACAGCTTTGGAATGCAACCCGCCAACTTTAACGATAGAAGATTACGTGAGTAAACGTCTGGATTCCAGGGAATTTGCAAGACTGCACAATTCCGTAAGATTCCGAATTCTGAATGCCCTTACCACGCGTTATGAGGGAAGGTATGTATATGTTCATAATAAAGTCATTCTGCAACCCACCACTGACATGTGGAAAGCTTTCTTTGGGTGAAACTCCAGGTGGATACGCTTTCGAAAAGTCCCAATCTGTCAAGCCTTATATCCCATCTAGAGGATACTCCGGCATCACTGGGACAGTTATATGCCTCCATGATCGACAACATAAGCAAGAAAGATCACTTGGGGTTGCAAGCCTTGGCTTGGATCTCCTGTGCGATGAGGCCTTTGCGACCGCGCGAGCTCCAACACGCCTTATCAAGTTGGCATCTAAAGGACGATGATAGTCTGCTTGACATAGAGGAAATCCTTGGCGATCGTGGCGGTTGTGGCGGTTTCGTCAGCGTACCAAAGGATGAGGATGTTGTCTTCTTCAACCATTACACAGGGAAAGATTACATCGACCATAAGATACCAGAATTATATCCACACATGACGAGCACTATCGTAGAGAGTTGCATCAGATACCTCTCCCTTGCCGAGTTCGCGAAAGGCCCCTGTCCCGAGACAGAGGTCAGGGATCGCATGTTGAAGTATCCCTTGGCCACGTACGCAGCCCCATACTGGGTCAATCACGTGAAAAAGGATGAAGAACAGCTCCCAGATGAGCTCATCAATGAGATTGCAACGTTTCTCACGCACAAGAAGCTCTTTTCTTCATGGATTCAAGTCCTAGAATACGTGGAATCTCAAAAGACGGCTGAAGATGGCGATCGAGAGGCAGAAGCGCCGACAACGTCCATGTTGAACAGACACTTGTTCCAATCGAACGCTGCTAGGGTGTTAGGGCTTGGCAAAAGGATAAATGATGCGGTCTATTCTATCAAGGATTATGATGAGTAACGTCCACGGAGATAAGGCTTTGATTTGATCATGAAGACAATGGTGATAGGTCGATATTTTCGATCCCCACATATCAGCCTGCATGTCATTACTTTCGGCAAAGCTACGTGCAGCTCCGTTTGCTGTGCAAAGCTTTTCCCTTTATCCAAGCTGAAGTCAATTATCATCAAAACAAGTCTGACAGCGATCGCTGAATATGGGAAGCCTATTAGTTCGACCCGGACTCATCGTATTCATTGTTCGCCCAACACCCTGCCTTTCGTAGATTTGATCATGTCTCGTTATAAAGTCTCCTTCATATCCACCAGCGATGTGAATGACAGCGAGTATCATGTCTCCAGTGCGCCAATTGATGTCTCCTCATTGATCCACAACGGCAGCGTCTAATCTAATTTCCTCTTCCATCGCATGGCACCCGTCAAACATGTCCCACCAACTCCCTCCCATAACCTCTCCAACCCATGACCGATAGCCTCCAGATACATGCCTCACATTCTCCCTCCCAGCCAGCAACTGCAACCTGCGCTTCCATCCAAGAAGCCCGCCAACGCAGGTGGAAGCCATTGCCCGAAGATCTGAATGCGCTTTTAATAGTCTTCATGCCCTGAACCCATCTCCCTCCACACCGGTGACCACGACTCGCCAACCTCCTCTGTCATGTCTCTCCGCGCTCGACACGCCGCAAATGTTCGGTTTGTGTGAAGGGAAAGAGGGCAAAGAGTATTGAAATCATAGCTACATAGGTTCTGGAATTTCTCGCTTTCTCCGAGGGTCTGTATTTGTTGTTACAGTTCGTTGAGTATGCGCACGACGAGAACTTTTTTCCTTCGTGGAGGTCAAGGTGAATCAAATGGAAAGGTTAGGGAAATTAGACTAGCTGGCTTAGAAAGCTTTGGCAACAATGAAGATAGTAGCAAGCCGCATTTTGAGCACACCCTCCTTTCGAAAAAGTTTTATTTATATCTATCGTTGTGGTCTGGTAGGTTGAATTAGAGATACCGACCAAGATTGTGATGGAAATGGCGCTCTGCAGGTTAGGCGTTTGTGGGCATAGAGGCAGGTTTGCTGGATCATTTTTTGTGTAACCCGCTTCTTTGAAAAGACAACAAGCGTTGCTACTTCACGTCGATCATCGTAGGAGAATAAGTCAATGCTTCCTTGACATTAGTGGTTGCTGTTCTTCTTCGAACTGTTTGTCTCTTCCCTTTGCTGGCGAAGTTTGTGCGGTACATTATTGCCGATGCCTTGATCCTGGATTGTCATCCGGAACCAAAGTTTTCCGCATCATATAAATACCTCCAATTTTGAGCAAAACAATACCAACAGAGGGGGTCCATTGCTATGAAGTGGGGTCTAAAAGTGGGTCTCGGCGAACCAAACAGGCTTACATTGCTGACGAACCCTTTTCTATCGGATTGCGCGCCACTCCAAAGCAGAAGTCCTCCCTATTTCTGTGATTCTGATCAATTTAGTCCCGGCATAAGCGTGGAGGTATTGTGCTCACTGGCCATGTCACCCTCCACCAACCCCACAATCGTCCTCGTCCCTGGCGCTTGGCAACCCTCATCTCTCTACACTCCCCTCATCACCGCCTTCAAGAACGCAGGTTTCCCAGCCATCATCGTCGATCTCCCCAGTTGTGACCCCAAAATCGATCCGCAGACCACCACAGCCGCCATCGATGCCGACGCGATCCGCCAAGTCGTGCTTCCATTGATTGAGCAGGAAGGTAAAGATGTTGTTCTCCTCTGCCACTCTTACGGAGGCGTGCCGCTTGGTCCCGCCGCTATTGGACTGAGCAAGAGCATCAGAGGGTCAACGAGGGGTAGTGTGGTGGGATTGGTGTATATGTGCGCAGCCATCGTGCCCGGGAATGCCACGATGCTGGAGGCGATTGGGGGGGAGTATTTCCCGTATATGATACCCAATAGCGTAATACTTCTCCCTTTTCTATAATGCTCCCCCTTCATTCTTGCAGCATCGTTTCGGAGCATCCGCCCGCCCCCTCAGCCAAAATTTTCTGCCACTGATGCAAAACCCTCCTAGCCGGGCCCCCACCTCGCCACCATCAAAGACGGCCGCTCCATCCTCTTCAACGACATCGATGACACCGCGGCCGCCACCTTGGTCGACGGCCTAGTTCCGCACTCCACAGCCGCGTTTGAAAGCAAAGTGTCCAAACCTGCGTGGGCGGAGGATGCTTACAAAGGCAAATTAGCATATCTGCGGACCACCAGAGATGAGGCGTTCCCGAGCCATGCGCAGGATCATGCCATGCAGAGCAGCGGAGTTGAATGGGTGGTGAGTGATTTGGAGGCGGGGCATGCGCCGTATGCGAGTTGTCCTGAACGGGTTGTTGAAGCTGTGGGGAGGGTGATTGGTGGGTTTGGGGGATGAGTATGGAGGAAAGGGGTGGAGAGGGGGGGTACGCGCTAGCTGCAAGGTATTTCGGAAATCCTTGGGAGGAGGAAAGGTGTAAAGTTGAGGGTGGTATATGGGGTTTTGCTAGAGCGGAGAAACGGAAGTGAAATTGAACCCGTGATATACCAAGATTCCATTCACTATCAATCCCCACTGCTACTGAAAATAGATGTGACAATGTGATACCCGAAAGGATTATCAGAGGTGTGGAAAAGGTCTCCCGCGCGAAAAAAAAAAACTTTGTACCTTCAGGATCTCACCAACGCGTCTTGCTTTGTGGCGCAAATCCCAGCAGATGCATTGATTTGCTGAGGTCCGGCAATGGCTCTGCTGTTGCAGCGCTAAAGCCGTACCGTGATGGTAAAGTTCCTTGACGCTACAGAGGCTTATTTCGCCTTGTCATTCCAGGTCTTCGTAGATTAGGCCACACGATCATGATGTGTTGATGTGTAAGATTCAGACCCTCCTTGTAATGGGATCACTGGATAACATTAATGTGGTGGAGCTGATCTTTCTCAAGTAGAAAACACACTCAGAGTAAGGACATATTTCTCTTCAAGACCTGTTCTTAGGAATAATGCCTTAGATCTTGCTTTGGGGGGCGAAAATGAACCATATGATTACAAACAAACAATTGAGCAGCGAAAAATTTCTCGATCTAGAGCATAGAACTTACAGAACCCTGTGGGTACGGTACTGAAAGTTGTAAAATTCCAATTCTTGTACACGTTCAAAGCAAGCTAGGTCAATGGACAGATAGCTTTGTTTGCGTCCGCAAAGTTTATATTCTCAAATGTCAGGGGCATCACATGATCGGACCTACGATTGTTGAAGGCTAATTGCGGCAATCAGCTTGTTGAGGAGCACTGGGCACGACATTGGATATCAAAAAAGTGGGTACATTTTCGTTCATACTCTAACAGCCGAAGGGAAGCCGGCTTATCAGCGTCGAGACCATAGCGCCAGCAGCTGCGACGATACGTTTGCGTAAGCTTCCTGAATCCCCTTTAGCACCACATTTGGCGTTGGAATCAGACAGCTAAGACAAACCCTGATCCTCGGCTCGAAAAGATCAGGTAGCAGCTCTGACAATATGGGCCGGAGGTACAGTGCAAGCCATTCCCACGGCCAATGGCTCTTCCAATCCTGACAGATCTGGGGCTGTAGCAAGTTAGAGAGAAATTTGCTCGGAAGAAAGTTCCTGTTCCGACCAATGCCCTGGGGTCAACAATGTCCTTCAGTAAGCGAGGATTGAAGTGCCAGACGTCGATATTGATCGCCATATTCGCTAACAAGGCGCTTGCCATCAGTGAGGAACATCTAGACCTGGCGTTTGGGCGAAATAGTTGCGTAAATTGCGTTTAGCTCCGCTAGTAGTAACTGGATTGCAGACAAGGCTCTGTGATGTTGCGTTTGGGCATCAGGAGTGGGAAGCGTTGACATGATCGGTAGTTCCTTCTCAGCACTGACTTCATCATTCGTTCACTTGACTGTTGTTGCTGGAATCTGTGGAACAACCTGATGTGCGATCATAACGGCAATGCGTCCATCTTATTCTTCGCATGTGCACTTTTCATGTCTGCCCACCGTATGAGCAGTGGATATATCTTTCTCTTCAGCTGTTCTTCTTCAAATTTCCAAGTAGTCGATGGATCGATCAGGATGCCCACGTCCAGCTTCTCGGTGCAGGCACCGATCGCCGCCAGGACGTTGAGAAATTGCTGTGGAGGTTGCATCCGTTGCTGGCTTGCGTTTCCGAGGCCTCCAACACGATGTTCCCGCCATTGACCAAAGTAGAGGTCCACATATCTCAGATTTGTGAAGCCCGTGAGGCATTTTGGCAACGTCAGGAATGGGGCTGGTGAAGACAGCGGGGGCGTCACGACAATAACTGATGTAATACAATTGACTGCAATCTGCTGTTCTTGCTTGCTGATGTATGTCATGTTTGAGAGCTGGATTTCTTTGGCAATGGCCAGATCCATGGCAATAACCTTTTGACCCCAAAAGGCAATCTTTCCCAACTCCCGCCAGCGTTTGCACACAGAACCTGCTAGACGCCAATCCAGCAGATGAGGCCGCTGAGACTCGACGGAGCTATCGTAAAGACCCCAGTAAAAATATTCGTCGAGGGGCCAACACAAACATTCGGGAAGATGCCAACCAGAATTGTGAGATGTCTGGGTTCTGCGCCTCTTCTCCTCTTCCTCCTTCTTGAAATTGTCCCAACGCCTTCGCCGCTCACATTCGGCAGGGGATAGGTCCAAGGTCTGCCTCCTGTCGAAGTTAAGTTGACGAACCTCTTGCGTTTCGCAGCACGGACACATTCGTTGAGATCGAAGGGAGTACGACCGATCATCGCAAAGTTCAATATAGCCTCTAGTAATTCATCGCGTATTCCATTGATACATGACATGACTGCCAATTGAAGAGCTGAATAGGTCGAGGCCACAGGTTCCAGCGCAAGAAATTGAAGGATACAAGAAACTGGGCATCAGTGACGACAATCAAGACTTACGGCGCTTAGCGCCGCGGATACTTGCGGGTGGGCGTTATCTTGTGTTGTACAAAGTTTTTCACTTGGGTCTGAGGACAGGCTTTGAAGACTTGAACCAACATAGTTGCTAAAATTCGACACCACTCTCTTCTATCTCATGTTTGACCATGTGGACCGGCCGGAAGTCATTGCTGTGCTTGTTTTGTCAAAAAAGAATTATTCTCAGGGGCCACGCTTTCTATGTGACGGTAATTTCGATCAATCGAGAGAGGCCGGCCTTGATAAGAATCGTATCCTCTTGTTCTTGCAGGAGGTTTGATGCGGAAAGGAAAATCTCCCAGGAGCCACGTTGATCTTGAAGATGGATCGTTATGTTGGGAGCTCACTCACAGGTGGTTTGTAAGGCCTAGAGTCTGGAGCGCTCATGCAACTGTCACATAGCTTTTACGAGAAGCGTCTGATGGGGCTTAATTTTCCCCCTCCGACACCTCCTCTGCGCAGAAGTCTGAGCGAACTCCGTGAACATGTCCCTTTGTGAGTGACAAGCAACGTCGTATGCAGTGCATCACAAGAGTTGAAGACTAGTCTGTTTGCTTTTCCAGTCCACTTCCTGGTCCAATGCTTTAGCATATTGTGCTTATCTTCCTTTGTGTAAAATTAGGTCAACAAATTTCAAGCCATTCGCATACCGCACCTATCAAAAGTCCACACACCTTCCCTTACCCTGCTGGATCATCCCGCTGTCCCATTGACCGACGCCTCATTTGACACCGATCCACCCCTTCTCTTCAACTTCACCATCAGCCCGCTCTGGTTGACGAACCAACGGTTTTCGACCTTCCAGCCGGGACAGCCAGGCTCTGCAAAGCTAATCTGTTTTGTCTTGTCAGCATTGTAGCTTACCATAATTTACATATGTGGGGAGAAAATAAAATACATAGCATACCTCAAACCTTCTGAGCAACTCTGGCACCACTTTGTAGACCTCCAGGTACGAGAAATTCTTGCCGATGCACACGCGATGGCCCGCGCCGAACTGCAATACGAGAAACGGTTAGCCCTGGATATGTCTCTCTCTCCCTCGCTACAACTCTCTCTTCCATCTTGACTGATAGAGAATGATTAGAAGAGACAACATACCGTCAGCAAAGCCGCCTCCATCTTCCTCCTCCTCGCCTCCCATTCTCCCCTCTCCTCCCCATTGAGCTCATCCTGCAACCACCTTTCCGGCCTCCACTCTCCCGCGTCCTCCCCAAAAGTCTCCCTATCCCGATGCACCACCCAAGCGCTCATCCCGACCACCGTACCCGCCTTCAACCTGACACCACAAATAGTAGCGCCTTCCTCTGGCACCACCCTTTCCAGCGGTAAGCCGAACGGCGGATGCAGCCGCCCGGCTTCTTTGATCACTGCGTCGAGGAAAGGGAGGTCGCGGGTGTGTTTGAAGGATGCCGGCTTGTCGGATTTTGGGAGAGTGGCTAGTTCGGCGAGGAGACGGGAGAGGGAGCCGGAGTGGGTCAGGAGTCGGTGGAAGATCGTGCGGAGGAGTATGGCGGTAGTGTCGGAGCCGGCGGCGATGTTGGAGGTCGTCCATGCGGTGAGGGCCCTTTTCATCGAGTCTTGCAGTCAACATTTCCGTAATGGGGGTGACAATGCGGAGAAGCGTTCGTGGGGAGAAGAAAGAGGAAGGAGAAGTACTCACCAAGGCGGCAAACTCCCATCCTTGTCCATCGCCTCCAAAAACCTCGACAGGAAGTCTCTCGACTTCGTCTCCTCCTGCCCATTCTCTTCTTTCACATCGGACCCATCATCACCTGCTTTCGCCGCCGCTGCCATCACAGACCTCCTCTCCGCAGCTCTCGCAAGCCCAAACCCCACAATCGGATTCATCCGCACGCGCTGGAACCGCTGCAATATCGGATTCTTCGCCCACAGCCGATCCACCCAGGGAATCTGCGTCAGGGGCGCCGCTTTCCAGAAATACGCCCAGAGCGCCTCCATGATCCCTTCGACATCAGCGCCTGACTCCAGAAAGCCGAGCCGTCGCGAGAAGGTGAGTTCGCCCATGACGTCGAAGGCGAACATTTGCAGCCATTGTCCCAGATCGCAGACTCGCCCATCCTGCGGTTTGGACTCTTTCCCGCCTCCTTCTTGGCCAAATTCTTTTTTTCCGTCAACAAACTCCTCCTCCAACCTCCCCACCAAATACTCAATCGTCTTATCCACCAACGGCTCGAAGCTCAACAGGTTACTCATCCCATACACCCCCGCGATCGGCCGCCTCAGCAGCCGATGCATCCTCTCGTCCTGGGTCGCGAAGATTGTCGGCACTGGCTTTCCTCGTGTGTAAAATTGCAGCACGCGGTAGAAGTCGGATTTTTTGAAGGTTTTCTGGGAAGAGGAGGTGAAGGAGTACAGAGTGGGGATCTCGCGCGGGTCGGACACAGAGACCATGTTGGGCCCGAAGCGGACGAGTGGGCCGTAATGCTCGTGTAGGGAGGTGTGTGTGGTGTGCGCGGCGTTGGAAAGGATCCAGCGCGTTCGTGAGAGATTGGTGAGGTGGCAGAGCCATGGGCCGGGGATGTGGGAGAGGGAGAGGTATGAGGAAGTGGTCCAGGCTAAGAAGGCGAGGAGGAGGAGGAGAAGGAGGAACGGGAGGATGGAGGTGGGGTGGAGAGGGAGGAAAGCGAGTATGGAGGATGCAAAGGTGGTGACGGCCATGGTTTGTTTTGGAATCAGGGACGTCGATGAGGGGTTGATGTCGAGTCGGGGATGAACGGGGAGAATCAGTGTTGTAGAGCGCGACGAGAAGATGATGGTTTCAATTAGGACCGAACGTGATGATGACACTCATTGGGTAAGAGCGATTCAATGTGGCCCTTCAGTAGAACGGACCCGAGTCACAAGTCTTGGGCGAGACCCACGTCGCACGATGTGGATTCTTGCAAAGTGAAACGTGGCTACCCGAGAGTACACACATGATCCATACGTTCTACTCGGGCGAGCAAATAAGGGAACCACAAAGAGAGGGGTGATTTGAAAAAGTAGAGTAGCGAAAAGAAGGATTTCCTCAGGATCGGTCGATATCATTTTCTCCATCAACGGCCATACTGCTTGATTCGCGAGCCTCGACGCTTGGGACAGTGCGAGCTCGATCGTTCAAAGAGACGCATGTTTCACCGAAGCTACTTCTTTCTTCCTTTCATAGCTCTCCTTCATCCTCTTCAGCATATGGCCCTCCACCGTCAAGGCTTGCTCTCTGCCCTTCTTTTCCCTGCCCCCATAACCTTCTTTACCCATGGGTGTTAAGGGACAATCCAAGTTGCCGTCGAAGAAAAACACAATGCTGTAGCGGTCCCTTGAGTTCCGGTTGATAACCCTATGCACACTGCTCTTATATCGATCGCTTGTCCATTTACTCAACATGTCTCCCACATTCACTACATACGCGTCGGGGTTTGGGGCGATGGGCACGAATTCCCCCGTATCCCCATCTAGCACTTCCAACCCAGGATTCTCGTCTTGAAGGAGGAGAGTGATGGCGCCAAAGTCGGTGTGGGCAGAGGCCCCAAGTTGACGTTTCTCATTAGAGGCAGGTGCTTTCGGGTAGTGCAGGAGGCGTAGGGGCGCGGCGGGGGTGTTGGCTGTGAAGGCTTTGAAGACATCCGTGCCGTAGGGAAGAGTAAGAGCGATGAGGTCGAGGACTTTCAGAGCAAGGTCGAAGATGGCTTCGTAGTAGCGTTCTGCCGGATCTTGGAAGTCGGGTTGGGAGAGCAGGGACGTTGGCGGCCAGACATTGGGGCCCATGAAGAAGCGGCGGGCCCGGACGAGGGGGGAGTCAGAGGGGAGGTCGGGGCCAATGTAGAAACCCTTGCCATTATCAGTCATGACTCTCTAGGGCAATCAGGCGGTGATGAAGATCACTTCTTTGAGGTCAGGCATCACGTCGGGTTCATAGGACTGCGAGGCAAGGACATCATAGCCTCTGTGCCCGACAGTGGTCTTCGCATCTAGCCTCTTCTTCTCATCGAAAGGGAGGGCAAAGAATTTGGAGGCTGCATCGAGGAGGTCTTTCTGGAGAGTTTGGGGGATACCATGGCCAGTGATCTGGAAGAAACCAGTCGCAATGCAGGCCGCTCGGACTTCTTCGACGATCTTCTTACTTTCTGAGGAGGTTGGGTCTGCTAGGAACGGTGAGATGTCGACGGTGGGAACATAGAACGCTGTAGACTCTACTCCGCGAATGGCAACAGGCATCTTCGTGGAAGTGATATTGGGAATCGGCGGTCAATCTTTGCTGAGTAGTCGACGAGGCTGCAAAGGATATTTGATGATCGGATTCGGCGAAAATGACTATTATATCATGATGATCATCTCACGTGGACTCGACAGATACGACCCCTTGGCCAGACTTCGATGAACAGCAACAGAGGGTTTCATGGCCCTAGCCCCGAGTACAGACCCGAAGAGCATCAGAAGGCATGTCACCACATGTCCGCAACTGTGATAGCCACCATACTAGCCCACAATTTGCTTTGCCATAGATAAGTGAACACGCTTCGTGGTGATATTGACCTGAATTGTGGATGGATTAACAGTGGTTTCTTCTTTATTCAATCGATGCCATAGTCCGTGACCAGATTCCGTTATCCAATGCAAAATCACACCAGGGAGTAAACGGGGGGGGAGATAACGGGCTTGTTGGAAAAGACTGTTCACACTTTCTGCCAGAATAGTACTCCTACCTATCATATACAATTGATCTTTGCGAACGTCCCTCGGTCGTAAGCAACCTCATCG
This sequence comes from Ramalina intermedia, assembly GCA_003073195.1. Taxonomy (NCBI): domain Eukaryota; kingdom Fungi; phylum Ascomycota; class Lecanoromycetes; order Lecanorales; family Ramalinaceae; genus Ramalina; species Ramalina intermedia. The sequence goes on from PEKF01000198.1 coordinate 717,713, forward strand.
GGCTGACTCGCTGGACGTTGGAGAGTGACCTGCAGGTTCAGGTCCCGTCTGACTTGTCCACGTTGTCATGCATGCTGCACAAATAAATTTGGTCGGGGAGCAGTGCCGAATGCAGTCTATTCATTGCATTATGGAATTGCACTCTGTCGCATCTTGGCACGTGCCCACAATTTGGGCGTTTTACAACCACCGATTGGCTGAATAACGCGGACAAGTTGTCTGGCCCACACCGGGTTCTCCCAATTCTCCCAATCTGTTCCTCCCTTCCCCCAATCTACTCTCTGTGAGGTTTGGAGCGGTTGAACCTGGCCTTGAGCGGCAGTCTCCTAGACCATGACCATGCATAGGTGAGACCCTGATCATTCACCGCTAGCAGCATCCATACCGTGTGTAGGATTGACTAGCGGTCTCGTCAAGAACGGTTATCCTAGGTTGAAGAGGATACTACGGAGGTCCGCACTGAAAGTCCTGGAGTACGCTAAGGTCTTGGCGAGTCTGCTATATATGTGGTATTGTATCGTATCGATTTTACCGTAATTTACCTGGCCGCTTTAGTGGTAGCTCCCGATGAGTATCCCCTTAAGAGCCTTACAGAGAAGGGCTTAAGCGGCCCTTTAGGGACGCGTCTTTAGGGGTGGTGCCCGGGAATACTCTGTACATGATTCAATACGATAAATTACAGCTCGGAATAGATAACGAATGCTCGCATGTTTTAGCGTACTCCAGGTGCGGACCTCCGTATGCAGGATCTGATGTTTTGTTGCGAGAGCTTTGCCCGAGAAATCGGTTGCGAAGGCCACGGATCCATCTGGTCAAACGCTAGTGGCTTACCCCAATATGCTTTTTCCTTGTCGGGTCCACAGTTTTTTGAACCGATTTCGAGAACTTTTGTTAAAACCACGTTGTAACCACGTATACATCAACCACGGTTTTAAACCGACTATAATTACTTCAATATACTCCTTATAGTATATACAGCCTTTGGGCTAAGTTTTAGAAGACACAAAGCTTTTATAGTTGAGAGATTAGAGGGTACTATCGTACGTTGCTCCAGGTCCGTTTGGTCCTGTAGCTACCCCGCTACCCCACTGAGAATTCGGGCTCAAAAACGTAGGTTTAAAGTACTACCAACTATCCGACCAATATTGCTCGAATTACTTCTAGGTTTGGAAACAAGATTCCCTACAATGTGAAGTCTTAATGTACTTATTCTCAAGTAGTCTGAAAACATGGTCGTTGTGTACGTGGTTATAACGTGGTTTTGACAATAGTTCTTGAAATCGGTTCAAAAAATTTTGGACCCGACAAGAGAAAAGCATATTGGGGTACCCCACTAGAGCAATCTGACCTCAGGATATGGACAGATTGAAGTCTAGGGGAGCTGCTGAGAAAGCTCAGCCTTTGACAGGGATGAGATGACTCCAAAATAGTTGACGATGCTTCACTCTCAGCATCATCCTTGATAGGAAGTACTCATGTATCCCAAGGGTACATATCGCAGTATTGAATCAAGCTTCCTTTTGTACCCACTTAAATTAGCATTCACACCCAGCCATGTGGATGGATTCATGCTTTATGCATTCGCATCCTTAGATTTCACCGCCTATCAGTATCAACCCGACATACAGAATTTCGCGTTGTTTATGCCTAAGTAAGGCCCAGCGAATGGCCAATTTCAAGGTTGTCGCCCGCCCCGTCAGATTCCACAGCCAGGGGTTGTTTCTGCGGAGGACTGAGGTTGCAATACCGGGGGCAGGTCCGACGAAACCCATTAGTTGATATAATGTTGCTTTTCCATTTAGCGTCTGTTCTTTACACACCTACCAGGCAGTTTCAAAGCCAGTTCCAGTGTTCGCATGTCTTCAACAACATCTCGGATCCGTAGATGGTGGACCGAGGAGGAGGACCAGATCCTGCGAAAAGAGGCTGAATACCAACGTGAGTTCAAGGTCCAGATCCATGCAAAGACCAGCTTAGTGAGCTGGCGTAGTGAGTCAGGGAAATCTGAACGACTGGAACCGTATAGCTGCCAAGCTGCCAGGACGCACAAACAAGGACTGTAGGAAGAGATGGAGCAAGATTCCCGCTCATATCAGGAAAGGCGTTTGGAGCGAAACAGAAGACCAGAAATTAAGGAGTGCTGTCAAGAGCCTCGATGTTCGGTGAATTTTGGATATCATTGGCGTGTCGCTGAAGCTTAAACCGGGGTGCTGATCTTTCATGCAGGTGGACAGACGTCGCTCAGAGTGTGGGGACGCGTAATGCAGACCGTTGGTCTCTCTCCAAAAGAAAAAGAACACTTGATTCGCAGTAACTGACGACCGTTGTTCAAGAATGCGCGAAGCGGTGGCATCATTCCCTGGATCCGAACCTTGATCATAGCGAGTGGATGCCTGAAGATGACGCCCGCCTGCTCGCCGCAGTAGCTTCGCACGGCCGTGTCTGGAAGACCATAGGCGAGAGAGAGTTCCCGGGACGGTCGGCCACAGAGCTGAAGAACCGGTTTGTCACCATCAATCGCAAGCGCCAACACCAGCAAATTGGTGGCAGCTCGGTCTCCTGCCCCAGCACCAATCTCTCGAGAACTAGCACTAATCCCTCATCCAATATCGACATCGACCCCGACCTCGACATGGACGAATCCGGCTCGAGCCCACCAATGTCCCTCTCGGACAACGCTGATTTCCCTGGCGGAGTTTTCAACTCCAACGTCCTGCAGCCTCCCTATCCAGGAATGGACTTCTCCGCCCTCCCTTCCCATACTTCGACGCAACCATTTTCTACGCCCGGCTTGAGAACCCCTGAAGCGTCGTCCTATGTGCCATCAGACAGACTCTCATCACCGATTCTACCCCGCGAGTTCCTCTTGAACAACATCAACGACTTCTCCTCTCATCAGCAGGATAACTCCCCCGATATCTTCGGCACTAACGACTCCTTCTTCAACACTGACCCATCCGGCAAATTGACGCTAGAGCTCGAGCAGACCGAGGCGCGAGGAGCTCCCTCTGATTTGGCCTGGAACAGGAAGGGATCTCCATTGAGCACACTGGCAGCCAAAGGCAAAGAAGAAGGCAGCACACTGGTCTTAGAAGACGTGCAGCCGGCGATGGTAACTAGGATCCTGAGCCTGTTGTACGAGAACAAGAGTCCGGTGAAGATGAGGATCGTCAGTCAAGATCCATCATTGCAGCAGAGTAACCATGGGTGGGAGGATGGCCGTTCATGGTCTCACGGAACTCGTTCATGAATAGAGTAATGATAGATTAGAAGCTTTTGCTGAGCGAAAGATCATTTGGTCATGGACTTGAAGTAGAAGAATCCACCCCCCAGCCGGACAGTACGAAAAATTCTCAATATGTAGTTGTACTTCCAAATGCGCGCGACGTGCACGTTATCAGCGCCCGAAAGGGCGGAGTATAGCGCGAATATAAGGTTGGGTAGCGGCTCAGACGAGATCCCTAAATTAGCACGAAGCGCGAGGCCATAGCGAACTCATCACGCGCATTTTGAAGTATGAAATGGGAATACTCCGTACTGTCCGGCTGGGGGGTGTGTCCGGTTGCGGGGTGAACTCTGCTTTGATAACCCAATGCAGAAACCGATGAAATCTATTCTCGCCGAGGGCCACCCCTCCACCAGTGCCCATCCCATTCATTTCCGCGTGCAATAATAAGGAAAACTCGGGTATCACGCATCACCCTCTCCACTATCCTCTCTGAGCTCTTCTTGGTAATCATCGTCAGCTCCCGCTGTGACCACCTTCTAGCTGCACGGCGTTCCTCACACATACTCCTGCGTCTCCCTTTCGCACCAATCCCAGAATTGCTCGGCCGTTCCAGTCCCGCCCTCTGCTTTTGACTTGAGAGCCTTCTCAATCTGCTCTGGTACGTCGCCAAAGCGACCCCATGGGATGATGAAGTCACCGTTGTTCTTAGATGTGACCTTTGGGGACAAGGCAGCAAATAGCTCGCTATACGCGCCGAAGAGAGGGGGCTTGAAGAGGAGACCCTAAAGAGAGGGACATTGGTCATCATGTAAAGCATACACGCGAAAAGGAGATTTGGGAGACGTACCATGATGATGCTCTGCATTTTGGGGTTATGGCGTTGTAGCTCGGTCTTCATCAAGCCAGGATTCACACTCTGGCGCGCAACGTCAGCATCCCGGAATCTCGTCACCGTGCAGTGGCTGAAGGCAAAAGTCGGACTGGTATTGAGGACTAGCATACCAAGGCCAACAGGCCCGAGCAAGAGACGAGGGGAGCTGCGACTCGGGGGGTGGGGCGGCCGACACCGCGAGCAAAGATGGACACATACCAAACTGATGACTCCATCCTTGCCTACCCTCTTCGCCTCCTCCGATGCCAGGAACAGATTCCCAACCTTGGTCTGCATGTAGTTGTTCATGGCATTCTTCAACACCTTTGGCCTTCCGCTTTTCTCGTCGAATTGGATTCCACCAGAAGGCACGCCAGCCGTGAGCATGGAAGACAACCAGACAATACGCACACCATCGGGCTTGGAGTCACCCGTCTGTTGGGCCGTACGGATCATCAGAGGCTCCAGCAGCTGGTTGAGGATGAAAGGACCCAGGCAATTGGTTGCCATCTCAAGATCGTGACCCTACTCTGTGTCAGCCTCTGCGAACATGTGCACGGGTAGGTATGGTGGGTCGGTGTACCGTCTTGTTTGTGCTCCCTGCAGGTGGCGTCATCAGCCCGGCATTGTGCACCAAGACATCCAAGCGAGACTCCCGCTCCAGGAATTGATTCACTGCCTTCTTGATGGAGGGAAAATCGGCGAGATCAAGGATGAGCGAGTGGAGTTGGCCTCTGCTCCCGCGGGTGCTGTCTTGGATGGATTTGATGGCGCGGTTGACCTTCTCGGGCGAGCGGGCGGCGACGTAGATTTTGCCGCCTTTGCTGTAAAGGAGCTTGGCTAGTTCGTAGCCCACGCCTGACGCGGCGCCTGTTACGATGAATGTCTAAGGCAGGTCAGCAAGCGTAATTCAGACAACAAAGTGAAAGTGCGCATACTGCGCCTGAGAGGTTGCCCACGTTCTTTTCTGTGAACGTTGGCGCCGGTGGAAACGCTTGGGAGAATGATGAGGGCATTGTTCAGGTCGCTGTTGCGTTGTACTGGTGAAAGTGCTGGTTGAGCAAGAAAAACAAGTGTGGACGGGGCAGCGTGCGAGAAAAAGAGAAGACATGGTTCGGTTGAAGCTGTTCATTTAGTCTGTCTACGGAAGTCAAGATCAGGCGTCAAGAGACAGACAAAGAGAAGGCAGAAGTTCCACACCAACTTGTCCGCCAATGGGCCACTACACTGCGATGCCGCGCTGCATGCATGGTAATCTATTCACAAAAGGTGCATGGGAGACTGGCCAATGAAAGTAAGCCGAAGCAAGTGGGTGTTATGGATGTTTCGGGCTACGAATTGCCAGGCTCGTCGTTCGCGAGGCAGTTCATCACTGCATGCAGTGCTTTGGCTTTGGCTGATCGCGCACTCGGGGCCCCCTAACGGCCCGACGGCTGGCAACCTAAGTCAGTCTTGACGCCTGATTGGACGTCCGACCCACGGCATCATTCTCTGCAAACAAGGCTGCTCAGAGGACTTCGTATTACATTTCATCCACATTCCTTCGTCCAGCTGTTGCGAAGCAAGACTCTCGGACTTTGTGTGAGATGTAGGACTTTCTGCCTAACGCCGATGCCGAGCCCCTTTTACCCGTGACCTTTTGGGAAACAGCGGGACCCGAGTTCATCATGAAGGCCCGATTGTACGCAGGTCCGACTACCTATGTGGAGTTTTCGCCTCGCATGGGTCGCAAACCCTCATCCAGAGCACGTCATCGCGACGAGGAGGCGAAGGTTTGTCCGCCATTTACAGCACCAGAGTCTCGTATGCCATCACTTTTGAGTCCTCAACAACTCTCCAAAGCTGAAAGCTGGCAGTGTTCCGCTTGCAGCTTTCGAGTGCCAAGAGCTCAAGTTGTAGCGATTTGTCTTCACGAAGCCGGTCACGATGACGAATTCATCGTCCAGGCCGACGTCGCCGAACAATCATGACAAGCAAGAAATGAAAGGGATGACAATCACCAAAGGAACCCATCTCGAAATTCACCATTCCTCAGAGCGCCTTTCGCAAGCGGATCAGCTCGACAACTATCCCTCCGGCATCAAATTAGCAACAATCATCATCGGCCTCTGCCTCGCCGTCTTCCTCGTCGCCCTCGACAATACCATCATCGCCACCGCCATTCCCCGTATAACCGATCACTTTCACGCGCTCGATGATATAGGTTGGTATGGCAGCGCCTACCTCCTCACGACCTGCGCCTTCCAGCTCCTCTTCGGCAAACTCTACACCCACTTCAACATCAAGATCGTCTTCCTGACCGCAATCTGGGTGTTTGAAATCGGGTCAGTAGTCTGTGGTGCCGCGCCCAGCTCCATTGCTCTGATCGTCGGGCGCGCGATTGCGGGTCTGGGAGCGGCCGGCATCTTCTCTGGCTCTTTGATCATCACAGCTTACAATGTCCCTCTCGAGAAACGCCCCGTCTACAGCAGTATCATCATCGGGATGTACGGCATCGCTTCCGTCGCAGGCCCCCTCCTCGGCGGCGCTCTCACGGACAATGCATCCTGGCGCTGGTGCTTTTACATCAACCTCCCCATCGGCGGCATCACCATCTTCCTCATCACCCTCTTCCTCGCCGCCCCACCCATCCAGCGCAGCTCCACCTCCTCTTCTCCATGGCGAACCTTGATGAGTTTCGACCCCTTGGGCACTCTCACCTTCGTCCCCGCAATCGTCTGCCTCCTCTTAGCCCTCCAATGGGGCGGCACCAAATACCCCTGGTCCAATGGCCGGCTCATCGCCCTCTTCGTCGTCTTTGCCCTCCTCCTCATCGCTTTCTTCGCAATCCAGATTTGGAAAGGCGAGGACGCAACGGTACCTCCCCGTATCTTCACCCAACGCAGCATACTGGCGGGGGTAGCATTCGGCATATGCCTCGGCGGCGCCTTCTTCCTCTTCATCTACTACCTTCCCATCTGGTTCCAGTCCATCAAGCATCAATCCGCCATCGGCTCCGGTATCCGCTGCCTCCCGCTCGTGCTCTCCCAGATCGTCGGCGTGGGGCTCTCGGGGGCTCTGACGACGCGGTTCGGGTATTACACGCCCTTCATGTTCGTCTCCACCGTGCTTATGAGCACTGGGTCCGGCCTGCTGCAGACGCTCAAGGTGGATAGTAGCACCAGCAGGTGGGTGGGCTATCAGCTGCTCTTCGGCATTGGCAGTGGGGCCGGCTTTCAGCAACCCGTGCTGGCCGCCCAGACGGTGTTGGCCGATCGGGATGTGCCCATCGGGGTGGCGATCAACATGTTCCTGCAGCTGTTTGGCGGGACCCTGTTTGTGAGCGTGGCGCAGAACGTCTTCACAACCAGGCTGATCGGGAATATTGCGGTTGAACTGCCGCGGTTGGATCCACACCTAGTGGTTCAAACGGGTGCGACTGAGCTGAGCGGGCTAGTCGGGCCTCAGGATGTCCACACCCTCTTGACGGCGTATAACGGGGCGTTGACGCATGCATTTGAGGTGGCGCTTATTTTGGCGTGCTTGACGATATTTGGAGCGGTGGCGATGGAGTGGAAGTCGGTGAAGGGGAAGAGGCTGGATCCTGTTGACTGAGCATGTGCGATAGAGGAGTTGGCGGGGTCCAAATCACTATGATTTCGTATCAAAGTAAGACCTGTGACAGTTGGCCGCAAACACGCAGCATAGGCCAGTATACCACATATCTCCCCCGCAAACGACGCCCAACTTTTTTTCAAACTTTTGATAAGTATCTTGGCCCAAGACGGACTTGCAATTTGGTGGGCAGTGTACGAGCACCACGATATCACCCGATGCCACATATCTCCCTTATATTGCTTTTCTCTCACCCCTTGTTCCCTCACCTTCCTTCCCGCCCAAAAAAAATCCCAAAACAAACCAACCAGCCCCCCCGCCCTCGCTTCATCTTCAATTTCCCCCCACGCGAAATTCCCCCTCAATCAACGACACCGCACTCCCCGGCGTAGGCGTCCGGGTCCCCAGGAACACGAGCCGCGGATCCACGCCCGCGAAGAGGGTGGCCCAGTCGCTGGCCGTGCGCTCGGAAGAGTTCCAGGATGTGGCTTGGATCATGTCGAGGTTTCTAGCAGGGGACGGGGTTAGTGGGCTGGCGTTATGGGGTTAAGCGGATAGGATCAGGGTAAGAAGGGAATGAGGAACAGGGGAGTAGAGACGAGAAGGGAAAAGAGTGAGTAGTGGAGTGCTGAGGCAGATGTGTGTGTGTGTGTGTGTGTGTGTGTGTGTGTGTGTGTGTGTGTGTGTGTGTGTGTGTGTGTGAGCGAGAGAGATTGAGGGGGCGCCATACCGTCCTTGCTTCTCGGTCCATCTCTCAGTCGCGCCTTCAGGGAGCAGAAATTCGTAGATCACAACCTTACTCCCTTCCTTCATCGCGGGCAGCAGTCGTCGGAGTATCTCGGTCGCATATCCATCGCTCCAGTTATGCAGTATGAAGCGGAAGAAATAAATGGCGGCGCCCTTGACGGGCTGGTCGGTGAAAAAATCGTGCTCCCGGAACTCGATCCGGCCCTGAACAACAGCCATGAGTGACGAACGCCCAATCAGCTTCAAAACGCCCCCGGGGTGGTGGCAAGGCGCGAGCGGACTCACTCTTAACCCTTCTTCTAGAAGCTTTTCCCCTTCTTTCACCGTGCCTGGCAGATCTTCCACGACGAATCGGATGTTCCTGAACTGCTTCGCCAGCGCCACGCTCACCCCGCCATGCCCTCCCCCAATATCCACCACCGTCCCAGGACCGGTTGGGTCATCGAGCGCGGCCCAGTCATACCCTGTGATCAGATGCGACAAAGAGTACAGTGACCCTCTGGTCATGAACCTCATCCCGGCCCCAAACCGCCGACTCCGCTCCGCGGTCTTGGCGATTTCGAGGTAGAAAGGGTCGGAGGTCGAGTTCTCCACGTTGAAGCCGGTCTCATTCGGCTCTCCGCTGCCCGGCCACTTCTTGTGCGCTTCGACTACCTTTGTGCTTGCGGGCGCCAGGTCTTCGAGTAGGAATCCCACTGTGTCCGTGGCTTCAGGGTCTGTGGCTAACAAGCGGGATATGGCGGTGTGTTGAATTTCGCCAACTTTGGGCTCGGAGAAGATGCGGTTGAGCATGACAGCTTGGATGAATCGGCGGAGAAGGGTTGCTGATATGCCGGTGGAGTAGGAGAGGGCGGTGTAAGTAATTGTGCCGGCGAGGGGCACGTAGGAAGGGATGCGGTGAGTGTAGATGAAGCGGAGGGCGACCAGGTCGTTGAAGGTGAAGAGTGTCTCCAGGAGCAAGGAGGTGGGCCCGAAAGTGAGTTGTTTGAGGGACTGGGCTTGGTTGATGAGAGATTCGCGGGTTGCTTCGAGAGCTGTGGAGGAGGTCAGTATTGTCTTCCGAATATGAGCTAAATCGCTGAGGCTACAGCTGTCTGGTGTACGGGAAGTCCTCTGCACTGTTTGACCCAAGAGCAAGATTCTTCTCTGATGTCTACATACCCGGAGGAAGGTTGGAGAGAGTGTCTTTCTCGAAGGTGGAATAGCCTAGGCCTCTGGAATTGGTGTATTCATCGAGTTGGCGGGCGTCGGCGAGAATGCCAATCGCGAGTTCGGTGAGAGATGTCATTGCTGCGGACAGGAGGACGGTTCGGAATGGCGTATACGACCTTGTGCCGACGACGAGGGTGAGAACACCACATTGTTTATTATTTGTAAGATGCTGTTGCAAGGAAACCCGAGGAAATCTTCGTGGGGCTGACTATGCAGGTCCCAATCTATCACCCTAAGCGGGACCTGAGTACAGAACCATAATCCTCAGGGGAAGACATTCATCTGCCGAATGCTTTCCGAGATCGGCTTGACGGTCGAGCCATAGTCTCAGCTTAGAATTGGATGCTTGGGTTGCCATGTGCGCACATGCATGAATTGACACGTGCGTGTTTTGGAGATTTATCTTCATGAGCATATCGACATCAAGGCGACCTCAGACGACCAACATAGTAACCTTGCAAATGTTGTGAGTGTCCTGCTGATCTCGTGTTCAGCCTACCGAAAGTTTGACGGCCTGATGCTACTCAGACATACCAAGTGGCTGAGTCTCTGCGCCGCGCCTTTTCGATGTTATCTTTATCCTTGAATTCGTAGCACGCCACACACGACACCATCAGGCCCTCAAGTGCCGCTCGTCTCCATCTCATTCAGGCTTATGGCGTGGCAATTCTTGATCCCATCTTCACATCATCAGACCCGAGTCCCTGGGTTGTTATTTTAGGCGGAAATATTATCAATGCTGAGATGTTTAAAGAAACCCAAGCTCGCCTCGCCTCTCCCTGTCTCGCCAGGCCCCTTGCGATCTTGCGCAGTGTTTGTTGCGAATTTCAATTTCCCTCCTTGCTTTTGTTTTGCAGTATCGTCTTAGTGCAGACCATTCTTCAATCTCCAGGATAGTCATTTTCTTGTGCACATACATCTTGGGATCAAAAATCTCCGACATCCTATCATTTCGGCACAGCCATGTTCTCTTTTGCTGAGTCCGCGAGTCTCGCTTTGTCTCTGGCATCTGTCGTATTTCAATTACCGGCTCCAGCGACAGAAAGTCTCTTCGGGGGCACTGGAAACCCCCTGGTGGGTTCTCATTTTGGATCACCAGGGAATCACACCTTTGATTATGTTGTGGTGGGTGGAGGTACAGCTGGTTTGGCGATTGCCAGCAGGCTTGCGGAAGACGGCTCCAAGTCGGTGGCCGTCGTAGAAGCAGGCAGCTTCTACGAGATTGGGAACAGTAACTTCAGCGAGATCCCTACCTTTGGGCCAGCCTTCAGTGGCAAATCTCCCTATGATATTTCACCTTTGGTCGACTGGGCTTTCCTTACCACGCCTCAGAAGGTGAGATCACCGGCCCTCACGACCGAATGAAGCTGATTTGAGTCTGTGGTCAGGGGCTTGACAACCAAACGGCGCACTATGCGCGAGGCAAATGCCTTGGTGGAAGCTCCGCCCGAAATTATCTGACGTACCAACGCCCAACGGAGCAATCACTCGATCAGTGGGCCAGTGCTGTTGGAGACGATAGCTACAAGCTGTCTCAATTTCAGCAATACTTCGACCAATCCGTAACTTTCACTCCTCCAATCGCCAATTTGCGTGCCGCAAACGCAACACCAGAGTATAACTCGACCATTGGAAACCAAGGCCCTCTCTCAGTCACCTTTGGGCACTACGCGCAAGCTTTCTCGTCATGGGCACAAGCCGCGTTCAAACAACTGGGTATCCCACCCATCAAGGGTCTGACCGGAGGCAAGATCATTGGCTCCTCATACCAGCTCCTCTCCATCGATGCCCAAACCACAGTGCGCGACTCTTCAGAAACTTCCTATCTGCGTAAAATAGGCCTGCCACGTCCTAATCTGATCGTGTATCAATCTACCCTCGCCAAGCGCATCATCTTCGACGCTCAAAAAAAGGCCACGGGCGTGGAAATCGACATCGGTGCCACTGGCCATGTGACCTTCGTTCTCTCCGCGAACCTAGAAGTCATCCTCTCTGCCGGCGCCTTCCAATCACCACAGCTTTTGATGGTCTCTGGGGTCGGACCCGCCGCCACGCTGAAGCAATACAACATACCCCTAGTGGCTGATATCCCTGGCGTAGGCCAAAATATGTGGGATCACGTCCTTGGCGGCCCCTCCTACCGCGTCAACGTGCTCACAACTTCCGCTCTGGGCAACCCGGCCTATGCCGCCCAAGCAGCGGCTGACTTCAATGCCAGTCCAGCGAAAGGCATGCTAACGAACGCCGGAGCCGATCTGCTTGCATTCGAGAAAGTGCCCCAAGATCTCCGAACCAACTTCTCCTCCAGTGCGCAGGAGGATCTCGCGAATTTTCCGGACGATTGGCCGGAGGTGGAGTATATACCCACGTCTGCCTATTATGGGTATCAAGAAAACTATATTCTCGATGCTCCCACGGACGGGTACAACTATGCCACCATTGCTGCTGTCCTGGTCGCGCCCCTTTCCCGAGGAACCGTGGGCATTACGTCGGCTAATGCCGCGGATCCGCCGGTCATCGATCCTGGATGGCTCACCCATCCTACCGACCAGGCTGTTGCTGTGGCAGCTTACAAGCGCGCACGGGCGTTCTTCGAATCGGATGCCATGAGGCCCGTGCTGGTTGGTGGGGAGTACTTCCCCGGCCCGAACGAGGGCGTGGTGAGTGATGCGCAGATCTTGGATTTTATTCGGAAGAGCTTTAGCACTGTGTTCCATGCGAGTTGTACGTGCAAGATGGGAAAGTCAGGGGATCCAGATGCCGTTGTTGACAGTAGAGCGAGGGTAATGGGAGGTATCCAAGGACTGAGGGTTGTGGATGCTAGCAGTTTTGCGATTCTGCCCCCGGGACATCCTGTGGCTACTGTTTGTGAGTTGTCCCTTTCCTTGCATGGATTTTTCTATGCCCGAATCCATTCGAGTGGTCAAAATTTGAGAAATTCTTGGCTAATTGGTCTGTGATACCAGATGCGCTGGCAGAGAAAATCGCGGACGACATCAGGACGAACAAGGCATAAGTCGCCTTGCTGGTTGGGCGGATTCGGCTTCTGCTGCTAGCGCTTCTTTCAATCCTCGTCATAGTTTCATATGCGGAAAGGGGGGTCATAATGGGCATTTTCAGTCAAAGGGCGACCTTCATGTCCTATACTTGCTGTGCTTTCAAGAGATCGTTTGCCTGCCATCAACCATTGCTCTCTTCCTCTCCTGTCAAATCCAATATCAAGCAAGGCAGGCCCGAAAATCTCAACACTACAGCGGTGCTGGTATAGCCGAGAAATCAATGTCGCCGAGATATCCCAATACCGCACAAGCCTTCAAAAAGCTTTCATCAAATCCCCAACATCAACAATAGGCTTTTCGAACCCAGCTTGTCCGGCAATCGCCGACTCATGTTGTTACAGGACCGGGGACTCTTTTGGACGCTGCAAGATACGATTCCGGAATTCGTCGTACGCTGCTTTGAATGCATGATTTCGGCGAGAAACGATGACTATGGCTGAGTCGGTTGACAACGAGTCGTGGACGGTGCACTGACAGGCACTGATGCCGTGACTTATTTGGTCTTGAATTGGACAACTCTCGACCGTTGGTCTGCTTTCTTCACCGGCGCAGGCTAGGAAGTTGCTCCGCCACTTCTGTGCCCAACAGCCCCATGCCGTCACCCCATGGCAGGAACACAATTTCTCAAAGATCAAATTCAGTAGTGAGGATATCGTAGTGTCTCCCGAGCGATCAGATTGTAGGGACTTGCTCGAAGACATGTCCACAGTCAAAGTCAACTCCTGCAATCCCCCGTCTGATCTAAATTTCCTCTGCCATGACGTCCCTCCATGTTTAAACAATTTTTCACAGTATCCGATCAAGGTAAAGCTCATGATGCTTCGGCCATCGCATTTTAATTGTCAATGATAGAGTACAGGAATCCATCTTTCGAGTCAGCATAGCATGAAAAGCTGAGAAGCTACCTGGCCCTGATGAATGAGCGATTCATACACTCCGAGTATCAGCTAGAAGGACTGCCAGAGGAGCAAGGGCGTTCTTCCTGGTTCTGTGAAGTGGGGTTCGCTTTACGTTATACGTCTGATGAACTAGGCCATCTAAACAGCTTCATTGTCCGTCCTTGCGTAGTCGCTGTATCGGAACGGTCATGAAGTCAATTGTATTGCTATTGGGGCCCCTTTGCTGGCTCCCGTGTTGATTCACTCAATTGTGCTACCATGGGTTGATTATACAACAACGTTCAGTGAAAGTGGAGATGAGACTTGGATTCTCAGACGATGGAAGGATCCGAGACAAGCTTCGCTGCTAGTAGATTGAATCAAGCATAGTCGGCCCTACTTCCACCGCAGATTGCACGTCGCTTTGGGCCGATCGCTGAAACTCATCCCAACACTATGACATCTCATGTGGCCCTACGACTAAAACAGGAATATGTATGGTGGTCATCTTGGTACATTCCAGCTCTTAGATATTTGCCGTCACACCCCTCTGTATCCCCTCCAACTTCGCATTCACCTCCTCCCACACCCGCCTCTCGGTCTCCGACCCTTTCTCGCTCCTCACAAATTCACTCACCTTAGCAACCTTGCAGTCGCTCAGATAAGCCCCGTGACTTTCCTTCCCTCTACCCACAGCATCTACCAACGCTCTGCTCCCTTCCTCGGACGACCGGCCCATAACCTTCATCTGCAGCTTGAAGGCCGGGTGCGGATCCTTGAACAATCCGCTATCGCACAGGCCTGGATTGAGCATGTTGATCACCACGAGCGGCTTTGTGGTGTCTGCAACGGAGGAAGTTGAGATGGCTGAAGCGAGGGCGCGTGCGTAGAAGATCTGTAGGAGTTTACTGTCGAAGTAGCGGGTTGCCATTTTGGCGTGTGGGGATCGCGAGTCATTGAGGGTGGAGAGGATAGTGGGGGCGGATTTGGCGCTGAGGTTGACGAAGTTGTGGACAGAGGAGGTGACGAGGGAGATGCGTGGGGTGGTGTGGTGCTTCAGGGCGGAGGCGCGGAGGGTAGGCAGCAGCAGGAGAGCGAGGAGGAAGGTCGAGATGATATTGACTGTGATGGTGGATCTGGAGCTTGTCAGCGAGGCTTGCTGATCCATGACACCGTAGCTGGGCATTTCATACTCGTTGTCTTCGGCCATCTCAAACTCGTGGACGGAGATGCCTGCATTCTCAATGACAGCGTCCAGTCTGTCGAGTTCGTCCTCTGCCCTCCTAGCAAATGCCTGCACGGACGCGTAGGAGGCCAGATCGAGCTCCCATACTTCCAGCACGCCTTTGACGCCGGACTGCTCGTCGATCTGTCTTTGGGCGTCGGTGCCTTTCCGGATGTTGCGGACGGCCAGTATGACTTTCGCTGCGCCTAGCTGGGTTAGATGTTTCGCCGCCTCAAGACCTAATCCGCTACTGGCGCCAGTCACGATGATCGTTTGAGAGGTGAACTTTTGGGTGGGTGAGGGAAGCTTGACGAAGAAGTTGGAATACAATAGAGAAAGGCCTGCGCGCGGACCCATGGTGCCAGATCGCCTGAGGCTGTGTGACTCAGATTTGTTGGCAGTGTGTGTCATGCGCGGCCGGTGGGATGCTGGAGATAGGGAGGATTTCAATGTGGAGACGCAATCGGCACGGATATGAACAGAGAGGGCAGAATATTGTTACTGCAGAGTCGAAAAACACAACAGCGTCAACGGAGGAAAGAGCGACTCGACCTTCGGATGATCGGAGTAACTACTGCGAGGGCAAGGCTTCGTCGCCACGTCCATGGTGCAGTCGTAGTATTGTCCTTCAGCTGGACAAGACCCGAGTGGCTGTTTGTCGGTCGGTGGCACCTTACCTGTACGACACGGCCGTCACCGGGCCACTCAGTGTTATGGAGCTGTTACTCATTCACGTGATTCTAAGTGTCATGGATCTCGTGTATATATTCAGCTTGAGCTCTCCCCTTCCCTTTCGTGGTTCACCTCCGCATCTTCGGTGTTAGAATTACTCGACCCAATCTATTCAGTGGCCCGAGTTTCTCGCACTCTGACATGGAATCACGCCTTGTGCCAGCAGAAGTACTGTAAGCATCACGCCTTTGCATGAAGGACCCGAGTGCACTCCTGTTGACGCCTTCCCCTGGGACCCCTGGGACTGAAGGTTACGAGCCGAGCTGAAAGCCGCATGAAGCCGACGGAATACGCCAATCTTGTTCATGCCGTTTGTCGGAACTTGATGAAAGGGCATCTAGACCAAGTGAGTGTCTTTGGTTGGAAGTTGGAATTCCCAAGCACGTGAAGGAGAGAGCCTTAGAGCCTCAGCCCTACGAAAGAGCCTCAGCCCTCCAAGAATGGGCGACGCGGGCGACGGGGGCGCCGGGGGCGACGGGGGCGACGCGGGCGAAGTCGTCGCGCCAAACGCACCAAGGAAAATTCCAACTACCATCCCAAACACCAACCCACCATGTCCAGCCTTCATCAGAGCTCAGATCGACCTCCAGGCACAAGACAATTCCAGCATCCAGACCATCCCGCAGCTGGTCGAGCACAATGCTGACCGCAACCCCGACCATCCATTCTGCCTGCAGGCGCAGAAGGAGACCAAAGATGCTCCAGCACAAATCCTCTCCATCTCGCATACGGCTCTCAAGCAGTCCATCTTGCACTGTCAAGAAGTGCTCACTGAAAGCATCGTACAGCTAGAATTTCCCTTCAGTAGCAATGATGGCTCGATACACAAGGGTTCCCCCGTGGCCTTGCTGGTGGACAGCGACATTGGGCTTCTCATCCACCTTTTCGCTCTCGTAGGCTTGGGCGTTCCGGTGAGTGTCCACCTTCCGAACTCTGTTACTGGTGTATTGTACGGTAGTCTGATCAGTCTCAGTGCCTTCTCCTCTCTGCAAGGCTAAGCCCAGCCGCCATCCATCATCTCCTGAAGAAGACCAAAGCCTGCGCCATCGTTGTGTCCCCACGCTTGGAGAGCTTAGCTACGGAAGCCATCTCAGCCTTTCCATCGACAGACACGCTTCCACAGAAATGCCTCCAGAATTCATACGCGTCATACCTGTCGCCGCAGATGAGTGGCAAAGTCATCTCGGCCAGTATTTGCAAGCCTGGGTACTACATCCAAGAAAATGATCGCAACGTGGCAATCCTCCATTCCTCGGGCACTACAGGACTTCCAAAGCCAATTTACCAGTCCCATAAATATCTTCTAACCTTTGCCACCTGTCATGAATTCAACGACGAAGAGGAGCTGCTGGGCACAAGCCTGTCAACACTCCCACTCTACCACGTGAGTATCCTTGATTCCCAAAGACCCTCATACTAAAACGCCTATAGGGTTATGGCCTGACCTCGCCACTTCTCTCCCTCGCTATCGGCAAAACCTTCTGTGTCCCTCCTCCCTCCATTGTCCCCAATGGGCGTTACATCGTTGATCTCCTCCACTCCTCCAAGGCGAGATCACTTGTTTCCGTTCCATCGGTACTTGAGGAGATAGCGACCATGCCTCATGACGAAGGTATCAAAGCCCTGGCTCATTTGCAGTTTGTGTCATTTGGGGGTGGACCCCTAAAATCAAGCGTTGGGGACAAACTCGTGGCCGGCGGTGTCAGAGTCTTGAACCACTATGGCGCTACAGAGACTGGGGGTGTCGCCCCTTTCTATGTGCCCACCCCTGACTACAACTGGCATTACTTCCGTCTCAGAAGAGATATGAACCTGCGCCTTGAGAAAGGTCCCATGCTCGAAGACGGCATACCGTCCCATACACTCGTCACACGACCTTTTGGTTGGGAGGAGGATTTCGTCTTCCAGGACCAACTGATTTGCAACCCTGAGAAGCCGGAGACAGAATTCCAGTGCATTGGCAGGACTGATGATATCATTGTACTTGCCACGGGGGAGAAAGCCAACCCTCGCGTATTGGAGAGTATGCTCTTCGACAGTCCTATTGTCACTGCTGCTGTCGCGTTTGGTGACGGCCAATTCGAGCTTGGGATCATCATACAACCATCATCATCTCTAGCTGCGGCGGATGTTGAGCAATTCAAAGATTCCATCTGGCCCATCATTCAGCAAGCGAACGAGAAGATGGATGCCCATGCCCGTGTCTCCTCCAACGAGGCGATCATTGTTGTTCCCGCAGATATGAAATTTCCGAGATCGGATAAGGGATCAATCATGAGGAAGGAAGCACATAGGATGCTTGAGACTGAGATCCTCGCTGTGTACCAGGCTCTCGACAACCGCTTGTCCGATGTCAATGCGGCTCAACTGAATATGGATCACTTGGAATCTGGTCTCAAGAGCTTGGTGCAAGAACGGTTGACATGGAGGGTGAAGCCAGAGCAATGGACGGTCGACGATGATCTGTTCGAGCTGGGCATGGACTCCCTCCAAGCCGTGCAGCTCCGGCGTTTCATTCTATCATCTTTGCCAGAAACCTCATCAGCTCTGCCAAGAGCTCAACGCGTGCCTCACGACATCATCTACCGCAACCCCACGGTAACGCAGCTAGCGAAAATGCTCAAGACAACGGCTGAGCTGCCGTTGGATGAGGGTTCGATTGATGACTTTGTTAAACAGCTGTCTCTCAAGTGTGACGTGCGCAGAACCGAGGTGGAGGCAACCTCTGTGGTATTGATGACAGGTGGCACTGGAAGCCTTGGAAGTCATGTGCTTGCCCATCTGGCATCATTGCCACACGTTCGTCGCGTCATCTGTCTTAATCGGCCTTCCCCGAACCAAGATGGCCACGACCGGCAACTGAAAGCCTTGAAAGTGAAACAGATTGACCTTGATGCTCATACCTGGTCCAAAGTTGAGATTCATCAATGCAACACTTCGCTACCGCATCTGGGCTTGCACGAGGAGGTCTATGCTCATCTTACAAAGGAGGTCACGCATATCCTACACAACGCTTGGCCAGTCGATTTCAAGCGACAGCTGCCGTCTTTCAGATCTCATTTTCAGGCATTGCAAAACCTCCTTGAACTATCGAGGTCTGCTGCAATAGTGCAGCCTTTGACCCGACCCAAGCTGCTGTTTGTCTCATCGATCGCGACCGTCGGACAATATCCTTTGATCAAGAATGAGACACTGGTTCCTGAAGTCCCCATGATCAGCGAAGATTATAGCAACAGTATCGGCTACGCCAAGGCGAAACTTGTGTGCGAGAGAATTGTAGAGAGGGCTGCTCATGACCTTAGCGGCCATATTGAAGCTTCGTCAATTCGGATCGGACAGATGTCTGGATCAAGTACTGCAGGCTACTGGAACAGTGACGAGCATCTGCCCGCGCTCTTCAAATCTTCGCGAGCCATTGGAAGCTTGCCCGATTTACATGGAGTATGTGCTTTGATCATTTACGGAAACCAATACGCTAATTACTTTACAGACATTAGCATGGATACCTGTCGATGTCGCCGCTGAAACAATCTCCGATGTCCTTCTCAGCACGGCGCCAGCTAAGGCAATGTATCATCTTGAGAACCCCGTTAGACAATCCTGGCATGACGTGCTCCAGATGATAGCGCCTGAACTTGGGCTCTCATCCACTGGATTCATGCCCCTAGCCAGTTGGCTAGATCGCGTTCGTAGAATGCCTGATCTCGCAAGTGACAAGATGCCAGTCAAGAAGCTGGAAGACTTCTTCAGGCGAGACTTCGAGCACATGGCGTGCGGATCTGTTGTGTTAGATACTAAGAACACCAGGGACTTGTCTTCTACACTACGGAAGCTGAGTCATCTTCCCAAGGAACTATTAGTGTCTTACGTTCGCTACTGGAAAGCTTCTGGGTATTTCAGTTAAGTCAATCAAGGGGCAACATATCACAATTGATCAGACTCGTTTGTCTTACGTTGCGCAAAGTGTCTACACTGCGTCCTCAATGTCCAAAAATGTCGTTCCCCCTTTTCAAATCATTTTCAGCGCACATGTCTCACCGCATGCATTGGGACCCGAGTCAAGTCACGGAAGTGAGACCGTTCATTGCTCCACCAAAGCTGACAGCCAACGCATCTTTGTGCGTAATAAGCTGGTCTAGACCAATGTGACCAAGGGTGTCTGAAGGAGTGTTGCCCTTTGACCTCGAGCCAAGGCGATCATTGAGAGCTTGTATGTGCCATGTCACCCCTCTGATGAGGCTGACAGGCTTCGAGACATGAGCCCTCGTACAATATCTGCACGTTCTTCCGCCGCACGTGGCCCGAGTCGGGACTGGGCTTTAGACCCGATGAGGCGACTCGTGGATCCCTAAGGTCCGGAGCATTTGGATCAGTGCAGGCTGCTGGTTTGGACACGCGATGGAGTGTGCTGGCCACATGTCTTGTAGAACAAACAGAGATCTTACTCTACTTCCCGACATCGACCTCGATTTTCAACTTCGTTGCCCTGGCCATTAATTACCCCAAGGCGAGGTCTGTTCCCGTGGCGTGCTGTTCCATCACCAATACCCAGCATGTCGCTGGCGCCTCCTTCCACCACTGGCATGGCTCCTCCTTCGATAGTGGCCTTCGGCTCCCAGATTACATGGCCAAGCTCCGAATATCTCTTTCAACTGCGAGCCGCCCTTCTCCTCGAATCTCGTCTTCGATCATTCATTCTCGCGATCAAAGACCTGCCAGCGGTATGGCGTGACCTTGTAAACCACGATCCAAGGCTCTCGGCTGTTCCAGGTCAAGCATGCTTGGAGAACTTGGTAGAATGGGTCAATCATGGGGAATTCCACTGCCCCACTGGATCGTTTCCCAATATCTTGACGATGCCTTTCACCGTCATTATACATATTTCACAATATTTTCAATACCTGGATAGGCTTCAATTACGCCAAGCTGAAATCCTAAATCATCTCAGGGAGGGGGGGGTTCAAGGCTTTTGCACGGGAATGCTCTCAGCAATTGCCGTGGCTTGCTCCAAGAGCGAGGAAGACGTCGGTGCACTTGGAGCGGTTGCCTTAAAGCTAGCGCTGTGCATCGGTGCATACATAGATCTAGATGGTGCGTTTGCAGCCAAGAGCAATGAGACGAGTTCTATCGCGGTGCGGTGGAGATCAGAAGCTGGTCATGACAGAATACTGGAGACGCTCAAGGGCTATCCAAATGTAAATACCTCCCATCCCGACCTTATCAGCTTCTCACAACATGACAGGCATACATCTCCGTCATCTACGACAGTACGGACGTCACTCTCACCTGCTCCAAAGACTCTGTGGCTGCTCTCACACAACAGCTATCCGTTCAGGGTATGACTATCAAGTCCACTGGACTCGAAGGCCGCTATCATTCCTCGGTACATGCAGAAACCCTGGCAAGCATCTTTGCGTTCTGTAACTCCCGAAATGATATCTCGTTCCCACCTGCCCAGAGGCTTCTGCTTCCCCTTCGATCCAACAGCACGGCTCAAGTCCTGACGGAGGGTTCGCTCCACGAGCACGCCCTGCGATGCATCTTGACAGATTTGGCCGACTGGCGCCTCACCATATCGGCTGCAGTCTCGCCACTCATCCGAATCAAGAAGCCGGTCGCCGCTTGTTTCGGTCTCGTTGATTTCATTCCATCTTCGGTCATCCGAGAATCGGGGTTGAAGGTCAACAAGATGAAGGGCTCAAAACCCTTTCCGAGTAGACTAGCAGGTCTAGAGTCTGCTCTTCCTTCTGGAGCGATCACTCCAGAAGTCTCTGCGCCCCAAGATGGACGCTATCCGGATCATGCCATCGCTGTTATTGGAATGGCATGCAAATTCCCGGGAGCAGACTCGGTGGAAGAGTTCTGGGATCTGCTCACCGCAGGGACGTCGAAGTGTGAAGAAATGCCAGAGACGAGATTCTCTGCAAGAGGTTTGCGCCGGTCGCAGGATGGCAAGCTCAGATTCTGGGGCAACTTCCTGCGCGATGTTGATGCCTTTGATCACAAATTCTTCAAGAAGTCATCTCGCGAGGCAGCAACAATGGATCCGCAGCAGCGGCTCCTGCTGGAAGTGGCATATCAAGCTGTGGAGTCATCGGGATATTTCGGGGATCTGTTGCAGACAATTCCTGATGATATCGGTTGCTATATCGGCGCCTGCTCGAACGACTACAATGACAACGTCGCCTCTCATCCTCCCAACGCCTTTTCGTCATTAGGCACTCTTCATGCCTTCCTCTCCGGCAAGATCAGTCATTACTTTGGCTGGACTGGCCCATCTGTTGTATATGATACGGCCTGCTCATCGTCTGCGGTTGCGATCCATCAAGCCTGCAACGCGCTCATCTTGGGCGAATGCTCACAAGCTCTAGCGGGCGGCGTCAGCGTCTACACCAATCCCAATTTCTACCAAAATCTCGCTGCCGCATCCTTCCTGAGCCCTACGGGACCTACCAAACCGTTTGATGCAAAGGGTGACGGCTATTGCCGTGGTGAAGGTGCCGGCCTTGTGATGCTGAAGAAATTGAGCGGAGCCCTGGCTGATGACGACAATATCCTCGGCGTCATTTCTGGTTCAGCTGTCAATCAGAACAGCAATTCGACATATATCACAGTCCCAAATTCGCCCTCGCAGGTCTCGCTGTACAAGAAGATCTCGAAGCTTTCCGGCATTGACCCCGCTAATGTGTCGTTCGTCGAAGCTCACGGGACTGGAACTCCTGTTGGCGATCCTATTGAATTCGCCAGCATCCGTGATGTTTTTGCTGGACCCCATCGTGCGAACCCGTTGCACGTTGCATCTGTCAAGGGCAATATTGGTCATCTTGAAGGAGCTTCTGGTGCTGCTGCACTTATCAAGACACTGCTCATGATGCAATATAAAACCCTTCCCGTCCAGGCCAACTATAGCTCGCTCAACCCCAAGATACCAGCTTTGGAGCCGGACCGACTGGCGATTCCAACATCTACGCAGGAATGGAGGACGGATTTCCAAGTCGCTTGCATCAACAATTACGGAGCGGCTGGCAGTAACGCGGCGCTAATGCTGTGCCAGCCTCCCAGCGTGACGGCATACAACCAGTTCAAAGCCACCACATCAACCCGGACGCCAATCATCATTTCCGCGCATTCGGATGAGGCCTTGAGGACTTATTGTATCGCGCTGCAAAATTCCATTGCTTCAATGACGGACTCGGACGAATATCTGTCGTCCTTAGCGTTCAATCTGTCTCACAAGCAAAACAGGTCATTATGTCATACACTCGCAACCACGGTGTCTAACATGACGGAGCTACGGAGCCAGCTTTCAACAATTGAGTCAGGCGCCATAGGGCCCCAGAGTAGCGCCCGAGCTAAGCCCGTAGTGCTCTGTTTTGGGGGTCAGGTCAGCAACGCAGTCGGCTTGAGTAAAGAATTGTACGATGGCGTCGCTCTGCTTCGCCTCCATCTTGACAGCTGCGATGTCGTTCTGCGTTCTCTAGGTCTTGATGGACTATATCCCCAAATCTTTCAGACAGTACCCATTGAGGATATAGTAACTCTTCATGGCTTGCTCTTCTCTCTACAGTATTCATGTGCCAGATCATGGATGGACGCTGGAATGAAGATTGACGCACTTGTTGGCCATAGTTTCGGCCAGCTGACAGCGCTTTGTGTCTCAGGGACAATCTCACTAAGCGACGGCCTCAAGCTGGTGACTGGCCGAGCCTCGCTCATGCAGAAGTACTGGGGTCCAGAGCCCGGCTCGATGATCTCGATTGAAGCTGACCTAGGCACTGTCTTGAATTACTTGTCATCATCTCAGGGTGTTGAGATTGCCTGCTACAATGGACCAACGAGCCATGTTCTAGTGGGTGTTGAACCTGCTATTGATCGTTTACAAACCGAGTTGGCTGGAGCTGGAGTCAAACACAAGCGTCTAAATGTTACTAATGGATATCATTCAACCCTCACCGAACCGCTTCTTCCAGCCTTGCAAGCTTTGGCAGAACAACTCACCTACAGTCAACCTAAGATTCCGCTACATACTTGTACCAGAGACCGGAGCATCGCACTAGGTCCTGAAGAGATAAAAAGCCACACGCGTACGCCGGTGTACTTTGGACAAGCCGTCGAGCGGCTTGCCCAGACTTTGGGCCCTGCGACCTGGCTGGAGGCAGGGTCCAACTCTTCTGTGACATGGATGGCCCGGCGTGCTCTTGACGCTTCAACAATATCCTCGCACACCTTCCAAGCCATCAATCTAGGCGGAGTAGATGCTGTTGGAACACTAGCAGATGCAACACTCAACCTATGGAAAGCTGGTCATCATGTTCACTTCTGGCCCTTCCATCGTTCGCAGTCACACGACTACCGTGCCATCAACCTACCGCCTTACCAGTTCGAGAAGTCACGACACTGGCTCTCATGGGTGGACACGGCGCAAATACCTGCAGTACCTGAGCCCGCAAAGCCCCTGGTACAGAGAGAACGCGTGTTGCTGTCTCTGACAAAGTTTCGAGATCAGAGCCAACGGGAAGCTGAGTTTGCTGTCGATTCCCATAGCGAAGACTATCGTTTCTACGTTGAAGGACATGCCGTCCTTGCTGAGCCTCTGTGTCCTGCACCACTCTATGTTGAGCTGGTGTCTCGCGCTGCTATGATGCTGACGTCTGGGGCCGGAGCTGCGGGCTTCGTGCCTTGCGTTGAGGATTTAGAGATCATGGCTCCACTGGGGATGAATGATCGGGCTATCACTATTGTTGTGAAGAGAGGTGACAGCAAGACACCGGCTTACACTTTCGAGCTGGCAAGCAAAGCTGAGGGTGATGCGAAAGGCTCCACACATGCGACCGGACGAGTCAGTCTCCACCAAGAGAGCGCCAGACTACTTACGGATTTCTCACGCTACGAGAGGCTCATCAAATACAATAAGATCGATGAGATCAAGAATGATCCTAACTCAGACATTGTGCAGGGGCCAATGGTTTACAAAGCCTTCTCTAGAGTCGTCATCTATCGGCCTCACTATAAGGGGGTACGCAGCATCTACGGCCGAGGTCAGGAAGTTGTTGGCGTGGTGTCACTGCCTTCTTGCGACCACAGTGCTCTCCCATCCAACTGCACAAATCCACTAGCGGTCGATAATTTCATCCAGATTGCAGGCCTGCATGTCAATTGCCTCACTGAATGCAAGGACTCCGAAGTGTTTGTGTGCACAAAGGTGGAGAGCATTCAACCGACATTCAACTTCAAGGACTCCAAGGTTTGGGCTGTCTACTCCAGCTTCACGTCGATCGGGGACCGGGAGATCGTAAATGATATCTTCGTCTTTGATAGAGAGACAAACAGACTGGTCATGATGGTATTGGGGGCACACTTCATGAGAGTTATGATCAACTCATTGACTAAGGTGCTGTCCCGGGCGAACCACGCACAAGCAGCTACTGTGGATACTACAGCAAAAGTGTTCTCCCAGAGTCAGGCGGCGCCCGGTGCTATGCCTGCCACGAGGGAGCCTATCCTGTTGAGCGCTTCATTGAAAGCCAAGAAGAACCCGAAGCTGAAGGTAGTGGATGATGCGGTGGCGGCTGTTGATATGGATATCAAGAAGCTTCTAAACCATGTTACAGATGTTCCCATTGAGGACTTCAAGGATGACTCGACCCTTGAAGAACTTGGCATCGACTCCCTCATGATCACAGAAGTGATGGGCGAAATCTGCAAATTCTTTGAGATGCACATCTCTGCTGGCGACTTTGCAGATCTCACGGATGTAAAGTCGCTGCGTGGCTATCTTGTCGCCAGAGGTTGCGGTGGCGGTGCCAAACCCCACACACCAGATCCCGGCTCTCAGAGCGATAGTGAGGACTCCTTGAGCGCATCGCCCGCCATGACTGCTGCTACCTCTACCGATGATATTGCCGGCTTACAAATGGATCTTCAAACAGACCTTGCCAAGCTTCTTGCCGGTCACCTAGAAACAGACATGCTGATGTCGAGGGAAATGAACCTTGCTAATGAAGGTCTAGACTCTTTACTTAGCATTGAGCTCGCCACCGACATCAAGAAGAATTTCGGTGCGACGGTCGATATGAGCTTGTTGGACGGAGACTCTACCTTTGGTGACTTGTTGGACATGGTCACTTCTCAGACCCACAGTTCCATGCCAATAGTGAAAGCTAAGATTGCGTCAACTGTGCCTGCAACCACGGATCTCAGCATCAGCTACCCACAACCACTGAAGAGAGAAGGTCCGGCTTCTTTGCTTAACGGCCAGCAAGCATTTGAGAACATCAGGTTCGACTACGACGTTCACACTAAGCGGACGGGCTTTTCCGATTTCTGGAAAAGAGTCTATCCTACCCAAGCACGGCTGGTCCTTGCCTACACCGTCGAAGCATTCGCAATGCTCGGTTGCCAGTTGGCGTCGATGAGCCCTGGCCAACGGCTGCCGCGTGTCCAAGCCTTGCCTAAGCACGACCTGCTTATGAACCAGCTGTATGAGATTCTAAAAGCCGGCAGCCTGGTGAACTCCAGTGGTGTCGATTTGCTCCGATCGACCACACCCGTGGATCCGACTCATTCGGGCACATTGTTCAGAGAAATACTCAATGCGCACCCTCAACATGCTTCTGAGCACAAGTTGCTCAACATCACTGGATCCAAGTTGGCTGAATGCCTGACTGGCGCGGCTGATCCCCTTCAGCTGCTGTTTCGTAGTAAAGAGAACAAGGAGTTGCTCGAGGATGTCTATACCAATGGCCCAATGTATGAGGCTATCACCAAATTGCTGGCCAGCTTCTTGGATCTGGCGTACAAGACGACCGAAACCGGCGACACATACCATATCCTGGAACTAGGCGGAGGTACCGGAGGGACAACGAAGTATATCATTGACTTCCTGTCGCGCAAAAACGTCTCATTCACCTATACCTTTACCGACCTGTCAGGGTCACTGGTCACAGCCGCACGCAAGAAATTTGCTGGTAGATCCAACATGGAGTTCCAGCTCCTGGATGTTGAGAAGCCACCACCGGAGAAGTACATTAATAAATTTCACACCATCATCTCCACCAACTGCATCCACGCAACAAGAAACCTGCAATTGTCATCGACCAACATCCGCCAGATGCTCCGACTTGACGGCTTTGTTTCTTTGGTAGAATTCACACGCAATATATACTGGTTCGATCTCGTATTCGGTCTTCTCGAGGGCTGGTGGCTGTACGAGGATGGTCGAAAGCACGTTCTTGCATCGGAGGGCTTCTGGGACCGCAGTATGCGTGCTGCGGGATTCAAGCATGTCACTTGGACGGACGGCAATTCTGAAGAAGCTCGCACCCTCCGCATCATCACTGGCTTCAATGCCGAGGCTGAGAAAGACTCTTTCAAGCCCAGGAAAAAGGTGTCCAGAAAGCCGAAGGTGGAGACAGTAGCTTGGAAACAGGCTGGCCCGACGACTTTGTATGCTGATGTTTACATCCCGCGGGATATCACGTTGGGCGAGAAGAGGCCGATCGGTATGGTAGTCTACCCTTATCTGCGAAATTGACTTTGCTGATGAGGCAAGCTCTCCTCATCCATGGCGGCGGCTATGTGATGTTCACCCGCAAAGAGGTCAATCCCAAACAGATCAGCATCCTCCTTGCAGATGGATTCCTCCCCGTTAGCGTCGACTACCGCTTCTGTCCAGAACTCAATATCATCGACGGCCCCATGAACGACGTAACTGAAGCCCTTGGCTGGTCACGCTCCCAGCTGCCATCAATAGCACCGACCCTTACCCACGGTCTCCAAGCAGATGGCGAGAAGGTCGTTGCAGTGGGCTGGTCAACAGGCGGTACCCTGGCCATGTCCACTGCATTCACCGCTCCACAACGAGGTCTGAGGGCTCCCGAAGCGATCTTAGCCTTCTACTGCCCCACAGACTATGATGACGACTGTGAGCTCTTCTTCGATCCCATATTCCATGCTTTGCTGTGCCACTAACGTTTGAATTTTCCCGCAAAGGGTGGAATTCTCCGATCTACCCATCCGCCTCCGTCTCCAACCCATCCGAAACCTACAACCTCCTCGAAGGCATCCAGAAAGACCCGGTAAGCTAACACCCTCCCGTTGACGTCTTGTTGTTCCTGTGCCCCTAATCTCCTGTCTCACAGATAGCAAACTACTACCCCGCCACCAACGTCAACTACCCAGGCATGCTCATGTCCCTCGCCGACCCGCGCTGGCGCTTCGTCCTTCACATGAACTGGCGCGCCCAAACCACCTCCTTTCTCCTCCACCCCCCCTCACCCAACTTCCCAACCACTACCACCACCACCACCCACAACCAACAACCACCCCCTCACCCGCCCACGAAAGCGCAAATCGCGTCCATCTCCCCCTACGCACAAATCCTGCATAACACCTACCGCACCCCAACTTTCCTCATTCACGGCCGCCCCGACGATATGATCCCGTGCACCCAGAGCGTCAGGACCGTGGAGGCGCTGAAGGCGAAGGGAATAGAGGCGCATTGCGAGATCGTGGAGGGGGCGAAGCATCTGTTTGATACGTTTCCCGAAGTCGGGGTGGATTTTGAGGGGAGTGTGGGTAGGGGGTATGCGTGGCTTGCTGGGATGGTGAGGTGAGGGAGAGTTGGGCTGGGCTGGGGAGGGGAGTGTTGGGGGAGGCGTGGGGGCTTTGGTGTTGTAGTCTTTTGCATGTATGGCGTCTTGTGTCGGTCTTTGCTCCATGTAAATCCCGCGGCCTGGCATCGTTGCTCACCACTCTGAGCCCCTCTAAGATTTTCTCTGTACCCTGCATGAATTCTGATGATTTGTACATGGTCATCTCCCGCCATTCACCAGGCATTGAAACCGAATCAACCGAGAACACGAATTTGCCACCCATTTCCAAGCCCATCTACACTCACTCACGTCCAGCGTCTCCACAAGAAACAAACAAACTGGACTTGAAATGATGCCGGCGTTAAGGTTCTGGGGGCAAATGAAACGCGGTCGTGACTGAAGCGGATGTTTTCGAATTGCCAAAATCGAAACAACCGTCCAACCCTTTTGCGTTCGAGGATCGGCCCATGAATGAATCCCGACGTTTGCACGCTCCATGTGGACGGATCTAAAAGCCGAACGCGCGATCGTTGCAATCCGAGGCCAACCAATTGGGATTGCGGAGGGTCAGCACCTAAGTGCTACTTTTATGGAAAGTGTTCGAGCGATGAAGATGCCAGACGTGGGATCGGGGTGTCTGGGTGTGCTTTGGGTTCTTCTCTCTCGTCGGAGGTAGACAAAACAAGATCAAACGGAGTCACCTCGATCCCCTCGCTGTCGATGGAGGTCCGATCAAGAAATGTCATAGCACTCGAGAGCCAAAGTGGGTGATCAGACTAGAGGGGTGTGACACGTAGTATAACGCTCTCGTGCGCCGAACTTCAATTGCTATGGGGCTTATGGGAGGAGAGGAACGCTCTCCTTAAGGATGGCATTGTGATCCTTCTCTCCTCATTCACGGATGATAGCTCACATGCCTTCTTGCTCGATTGCAATCATACTCATCGCAGCATTGCGGCTCCGCTACTGTAGCTGTAAATACTGTGGTGAGACCGCTTTCGAGCGGATCAGCCGCTCCACCGCTCTGTTCAATTTATACCGGTGGAAAAGCAAACGGGATGGATGTTTCCCTTGCAGATGAATCGTCTCGTCCCCAACGCAAGCTCCAGGGCCCCGCGGTCGAACCCAAACATTCCAGCTCCACTCTGCCGCGCTACCAAACCTCGACAGTCGACACCCCCCCGATCCAACGCCAAACCCCCTCCCCCCATCACCCGATGTGGGAACGGTTTCCCGAACCGCCCATGCCCTTTCGCCGTTCCACCCTGACTCCCTGTGGTGGCGGAATGGGACTTCCAGATTTGGGCTGTCGTGTGGAAGTGGGATGGCGTTTGTGAGGTTGGTGGTGCCCACATTGAGTGTGGGCGGGGGGATGCGATGGATACAAGGGGGGGCGAGCCTCTGGGCTTGACCAGGCCTGAGTGTGGGGGAGAGGACAACGGTGATTGAGGTCGTCCATCCTAGCGCGTCGACCCCTTCTGCTACGCGATTGCCGTTTCGTTGGAGGGAGGCGTTTGATGAATGTGGTGCAAGGTCGGGTAGTGGTGGATGGGATGGGTATATCGAAGCGGAGGAAGTTGTAGTGAACAGGGCAGATAGAATGTGAATAGGTGCGTTTGTCTCGAGACAAAAAATTATATATTAATTCGATTTATACCACCCAGGCCATATGCAATCATCCCCGTAGATTTGTCCAAAAACGTTGAGAGAGATGCCCACAGCCCCACAACTCCCAAACTCCTCGCCATTCCCAAAAACATATATGTGTCGGAGAAGTCTCCCTGTACAGTCTACGTCCCGCCGCCCGTTCGATCGACAGACAGCCTAGTCAGGCGTATCCGGCAGCTCGTCCTGTCTCAATTCCATCTCCACGGGCGCATGCACCTCGGGTGTATCGTCGGGCCACTGACTCGTCGCGGCCTCCCGGTGCCCATCAATCAACAGATCGATGTTGAGCCTCGTGCTCTTCACAATATTGTAGCTGAACCCTTTGGTCCTGGTCTTGGAAGCCTCATCCCCATCTTCCGAAGTACCAATATCACTATCTTTGGTGGCTCCACCGGGGGGCTTGTGATCGCCGACGATCTGCGGGAAGATGCCGATGCATTTGAAGCCGCGTTTCGCGTCCGAACACATGTCGTGAAGACCGAAGTCGACGGGCTTGTTGTAGACGTCCATGGAGAGCCATTTGAGGATCTTCTGGGCGCCGTGGAAGCTGATGGCGTAGGCGTAGGTGCAGGTGGAGCCCTTGGAGAAGTACATCACCCGCGTGGTGTTCTCGTAGATCTCCATGTCCGGCACGCCGCCGAAGTTGACGCGGTGTTGCGGCGGGGTGGTGGTGGCGTCGTTCCTCATCAGCACGCGGCGGGAGTCGCCGTCCTTGGGTTGGGAGGCGCAGTGGCCCAGCCAGATGAGATCCCAGCCGTCACCGTAGGGCGAGAGCGGTTGGGGGGATTTGGGGGTGTCGAGGAGGGCTTGGGAGCCGAGAGCGACGCGCTCGAGCTGAGCGCGGAAATCGACGTCCCAGTCGGCATCATCTTCCATGACCAGGGCACTGGAAAGGCGTTTGTTGATGACCTCGTGGGCGAAGTTCATGTGGCCGCGCCAACAGCCGATGACGCCGTTTTTGCCTCGATCTTCTTCGAACACCTGTTGGAGTCCAATTAGCATTCGGCTTCACCAAAGATGGAGGCTGGTGAAGCTTACCCCAGAGAGAGCCTTGGCTGGAACATCGGCGCCGCTGACACCAGGCATGACCTTGAAGTTGAAGCCAGTCACCGAGGAGGCCAGTCTCATGGCATCGAGCTTATCCGTCCTTCCGGCCATGTTGAGGACGTAGATCTGCTCGAACTGGGGGTCATTGTCAGCGCACAAGGCTCTTCACAAGCGATCTGGCGGAAACTCTTACCCCAAGCGTCTCGTTTCTCAGCCCTTCAAGGCTTGTATCGGACAGACTCCTCTCTCCAATGTGTGGTCCGGGATCTGTAGGCTTCTTGGAGGCTTCTTTCTTGGCTTCCTCCGAATGCGTAGATGTCTCGGCCGCAGCACTTTTCTCTTTGGCAGCCTCCTTCTTCTCCTCCACCTCTTCCTCCACTTTTTCCACCTTCTCCTTGAGCGGTTTCTTCGCTTTGGCAATACCCGTCCCCAGAGGCTTGGAAGGTTCTGAACCCACGGCGGGGTCGTCTGATGGATATGAGGATTCGGGCGTGTAGGAATCGGACCAAGCATGCGCCTTGGTGTCTATCATGTCCCCAATCTGCTCATGCTTTTTGAATGCGGCGAACGAGAAGATCAAGAAGCATGCGACAAGTGCGAGGAGAATGATCCTCCGCCTCGCGTCGCCCATGCCACGGCCGAGCATTTTGGGGAAGGAAGGGGAACTTGGTCGGTGAGATTCGATGTCGTCGAATGCGCCCATGGTTCGTCCAGAGGCCAGAGGGTGCAGGTGTCAGATCGTGTATAGATACGAATATCAAAATGTTAGGATGGGGCACGGACGATTGTCCTCAACAGCCGAGTGTGGGTCAGCCTTTGGGAGAATTGCTTATTTCAGCAAAGGGGGGGGGTGTAGAGGCGGGAGGGGAGAGAAGCCGCAAGAGAGGCGAAGCGTTGTCTTGTTCTATTGATTGGGTTTGATTGACGAGGATGTTCCTATTCAGGGGTGACTTCCTGCAGGGCAATGTCCTGTTGGAAGAAATCTGTTCAAATGATGGTGTTGGTGTTGGTGTTTGACATTAAATTACGCAGGATGATAATGTCTGGAAATAGGAAGCAGCGCTCTGTGAACTCGCTCGGAAATGAATTAGGAAAGAACGACTGGTGTAGGTGAAGCCTATGTATCAGTGCAGATAACGAAAAGAGAGAAGTAGATGTACAAATGACAGTGACGAGGAGGGAGAAAGTATGGATTTAATCTCAGGGGACACAGCGAACAGGCTTCCAAACCTGAATCAAAAAATGCAGATTAAATGCTCGGTTCCGTGGTTCGCGCGTTCAGGAACCCGTTTGATAGGTCAACCACCCGGCTTTTCCGGATCAACCGTGCGTCACTAAGCTATGTCTATACTAATTGCGCCCCTATTGGGCCAGCCGTGCAGACTTCTGGCAGCACATTTGGCTTGGCATTCAGAGGTAAACGAGGCGAATGACAAGCTGACTGATCTTACTGCATGGGATCCATGATGAAATTGATGACATTGATGACTATCACAACAAGTTCTGACTATCTGGATGCTTCTGCTCGATCAAAACCACCATGAAGAGAACAGATAATGCTTCTATTGATCGCGTGACAAAACCTCGCAAGTCCCGTCGATCGGTTAGCGGCCTGCCTATGTCGCACAGCTTTGACACCACCTTTTAAACGGCCGATGGTCGCAGATCACCAATAACCGTCAGAGATAAACTTGCATCCTGCCTTATTAGCATGCATCACCAACTGACCGTAACCACTTTGGCTGGAAGCGACGAGTACGGAGGTACATGCAGCGCCTTCTCGAATCAAGCCTGGTACATTGATGAAAACGGGATACTTGCTTGGCATTTGCTCTATCGAGTCAGCAGTGCATGATCAATCAATACCTAATTCTTAAGCTTCCTCGAAGATACCGAGAAGTTCCGATCGATAGGTGTATGTGATTGTGGATCCCTTAGTCATGGTGGCTTGATCATGGTTTGTTCACGAACACCAACACCAATCTCTTGTCTGTGCGATGGTATTGCTCGAAGTCTTCAGAAGCGCCCTAGAACTAATCCACAAACATGCCATGCAGCTAACACTGGCCACCCCCACTATGCTCGCCGACGCCTTGCTGACGGTCGAGACCGCCATTGCGGCTGAGCATCAACCCACGAAGCCTATAGATATGCTTCAAGCACGAGAAAGTTGTCAAACATGACATGCTCCGTGGGTGGAAATAATGTCCCCAAGTTTGCCGTCTTGGAGCGCTCGGAATGTAAGGCTTGATGCCACAAATGATAGTGATGGGATTGAGACTGCCTTGTTAAGATAGATCTATGTCGAGGATGGAGTGAGTGCCGCAATTTCGTGCGACAATGGACCCGCTGTCTGTCTCGGCATCCATCATCGGTGTATTAGGAGCAGCGGCCAAAGTCTCTTCCGTCTTGACGACCTTTGTACAGAGTGTGAGAGGAGCTCCTAAACTCGCTCAGAATATCCTCAGTGATGTGAACGGTGTCAGCGCCGTCCTCACTCAATTACAACTTTTTCTTTTGGGTAAGACAATTCCCTCAAAATCAGGAGCTTCGCTTGTTCTTGTGGAGCAAGTCATTGTCGCCTTGCAGGAATCCGTCAAGGTCTTCTCCGAGCTCGAGGATGCTCTAGGGACTTCGGCTCGTGAGGGGGACATGAGCTTGCTTGATCGGGTCAAGTGGACCATGAAGGAATCCAAGATAGCCGATATACAGGGAAGATTGCAGAGGAGTAGATCTACCTTGTTTGAGATGTTGACAGTTCTTCAGTGGTTCGCCGCCCTTCTGCTCTCCTCAGCTCCTCTCTTCCAATGATGAAAACCCTTCTCTGACGCGTTCGTAGCAAATCCTTGGATGAAGCCGAGTCTGCAATCACGCGCCTGACGGATCTCGTCGAAAAAGTCCTTGAAAGTAATCAAGAAATGAGCGCTCGATTGAGGGATATGGATGAGAGAGCAACTATTGCCCTCCCAGCACTCGAAACAACCGTCAAAGACGATGCCAGTACAATATCCAGTATGACAGCTGGCCCCCAAAGGGAGACTGCAGCGCAGCCCGATATCCACCGCAATCAGCTCGGCTTTGCATTCGAGGAAGATCTACTGGCATCGCGCGTCTATCGGAAGCCTCTCTACAGTAGGTCAGGGGCATCCCTCGTCTCCTCTGCCGCAAGAACGACATCCTCCTCCGTCTTGTCGGGTCTGAGTCTGACCGAAGTCTCGAATATCTCGATTCTGGCGGTCCCAATCTACGCCCATGAGATCAAGAATAGCAAACGTTATACGTTTGGAGACTTTTCGTTGCCACCCTTGGAGGAGGTTCCGAGCCAGGAGTCAGCGGATCAAATTACCATTAGCACGCCCAAGCCCCGGATGAGGGATCGTTTGACAGCTGCCGTCTGGCGGCAAAAGAAGGATAAGTCTCCTACGCCCGAGCATGAAAACCTCTCCGTTCGGACCAAGCCGGCAAATCCAGTCTTTGGCATCCCGTTAGCTGATAGCGTCAGACTTGCGAACGTGGCTATCTCCTTGACGAATGAAGCTGGGGAGGACTATGTTTACGGCTACGTTCCAGTCGTTGTTGCCAAGGTCGGAGTTTTTCTGAAAGAGAAAGGTAAGTCTCCGTCCCTGTCTTGTTCCTCCCCAAATTGTGTCTGCCTATGAAGATTCTACCGGTGGAGGCAGAGACTGACCTTCAATCAGCGACCGATGTGGAGAACATCTTCAACATGAGCGGATCCGTTGCCCGTCTGAGGACGCTTCAGGCAGCCTTCAATGAACCGCCTCGATACGGGAAAGGTTTGGACTGGTCGGGTTTCACGGTGCACGACGCGGCAGCAATACTGTTTCGTTATCTCTACCAGCTCCCCGAGCCGGTCATCCCCTTTGACAACTACGAAGCTTTTCAACAGCCCCTGAAAGCGTACGAGGGCAAATCGATCCCGTCTCAAAATTTTCACACGCAGTCTCTCATCCGGCAATACCAGAAACTCATCCGCGAACTCCCTCCCCTTTCCCGACAACTACTCCTCTATCTTCTGGATCTTTTGGCTGTGTTTGCGTCCAAGGCAGATCTCAACCATATGACGTCTCAGAAGCTGGCGCAACAGTTCCAGCCGACGATACTTTCGCTCATGGATGCCACCAGTATTGGGAGGACAATGTTGGAGGAGGCGTCCAATCGCCAGCTTAGCCAGGATGTGATGGTCTTTCTCATTGACAATCAGGATGAGTTCTTGATTGGTATGTGGGGAACTTCGGGAAATGTCGAGCTTGAAGCGGTAGCGCCAACCAACCCACCCGTTGAAGACATAAAGGTGCCTCGACAACGACTCAAAAAGTCTTCCTCTTTCTAGACTTGAGAGTCGCTGCCGGCGGTGGACATTCATGTTTTGGAAAAGTGACGCATTGAGCATACTGACGGACCATTGGATGAAAAGTCTCGGTATCTAAAACCGTAGCGGCCCCGTAACAATGGTGATGTATATGAATTTCACGAGTCGTTTGAACACCATACCTGCCATAATACGAGCGTAAATACTTCTCCATTTCTTCTCTCTCTCATGGCTTTGAATCTCTGGAGTTCTTCACGGGGGGTTCTCATTCACCACCCATTCTTGCCCATCGTCCTCATCGAATGTCCTGTACATATTCTTTCCTTGAACACAACGTCTCTTTCCTACCTCAACCATTTACGTTCGGCAACGGACCCCCAAGATTATTTTTACGAGATGTCAAAGCTATGTTCTGTAACATCAATACAGGAGAAGAATGCACACATTGATATTAGAGGGAGAATGGTTTCTTTGCTTCTTGTGGGCTGTGGAGAAGTGTTCTTAGTGAGTCAGGGAAGACGGCCAGAATCTGCTATCGTTACGGTGTCTGATTGAGTTGCGGACTGGTCTCAGGCTGCGCGATATCATGGTCTCAGTGGTTGAGTGTTTTGGATTGGGCCGTTGAGTCGCAATGGATCAAATGTTATTGATGTGCCATTGGAAGAGGACCGAGGCGGACCGAGTGGGTTGTGGCGCTAGTGTGGAATTGGCGTAGTGACTAACGAACATTTGTAACTTCACTCCGTTTTTCCATCACCAACTCATCATTTCCACCTCTTTCAAGACATTGTAGAAAACATCTGTAAGTACATCAATGATTCTTCACGAAAATAACTCAAGAAAAAGTAAAGATGGACGTAAGCATGATGCACGTGACGAAAATTAGGCCTGCAGTGGGGCGTCGAGTCAGCGATGCAGGCAGGCACACGTTCCCCGGTACATTGCCTTATCTTTCAACATAGCCACTCACGGACTTGACCGCTCTTGACCCCACTTGACAACGCATCTTTTGGTGGGGTCACGCTTCTATGGATCGCTGCTTACTTTTTCGAAGCCCAAGGCTGAGCTTTTTCGAGGTGACCCCACCAGGGTTGAATTGCTCCTCCATCAATGCCAGAATTATGTCCCTAGAAACTTTTGGCCCGTGGCAGCAGTGTGATGCACAGCGTATCTTAAGTGCTGCCCTGCTATCCTTTCTTTAGTCTGTACTAGGCCTTGTTCATCGAGCCTTGCGACTCTAGCAGACGTCCGTGATGGATCCAGTCACGGCTTTCAGTCTGGCCGCTGGGGTACTTCAAGTACTAGATCTCAGCCTGAAAGCACTTGGAAAATGTCGAGAGATCTACAAGGACGGCTCTCTGGCCCAGCATCGCCAGACGGAAGAGATCACCAAGTCCCTAGGTAGGGACAGTCACAATAATGCTTCTCAGCTGCTGACAGAGTACGGGTCTTTATAGCCGATACAAGCGAGCGTCTCCGGAGCTCCGCTCATTCCGCACCCACTGCAGCGCCAAAAGAAAGCAAAGATGTCATTGATTTGTCGCAACGATGCTCTGACACGGCTAAAGGAATTCTGTCTGAGCTCAGGAAACTGCAGCTCGATCCTGGAGACAGCTTTTTCAAAGCTGCGAAGATCAGTGTGCGTGCTTTTCGAAGGAAGAAATTCTTGACAGAGACAGAAGACAGGCTTCAGAAGTATCAGACAATTCTCAACACTCGCATCTTGTCTAAACTTGATGTTCACGCAATTCAACAGATCGAGAAGTCCCAACAGCTCGGTCAGCATGTCAAGGAGCTTGTGAAGGCGTTGGCAGAGGGTCGTGACACAGTCCAGCAACTGCTGGCAGATCAGACAAGTATTTTTCAGGGACACATCGATCGCCAATTCGAGAATCAAGCACGAAGAGAGGCCAGGCAGAGAGTGAGGCGAGACTTCATGAAAAATCTCTTCTTTCCGGAGATATTTGCACGGCGTGATAACATACCAAGGTCCCACGAGGGGACTTGCCGTTGGATCCTCAAGCCTCTTGAGCAGAAAAGCCGATTGGATGGTACCCAGGTGGGTGATGATGACCGGGGAAGCCACGACTACATGGGGAGCGATGACGAACAGGCGAGCGATGATTCCGAGGAGAGCGACATCTCGAAAACAAGAGTCCCTGCCGAGTCTAATTTCTTGGAATGGCTCCAGAAGGGTGAAGATATCTACTGGTGGGTCATCCTATAATCCGTAGCATCACACGTGGACAATGGTGTCCAATGACGAACCATTTTTTCGAAGGAGTTCTCTTTTGCTCTTGTGGAGAATACATCTTACCACACGGGTCAATGAAACGCTGACTCAGATTTTGCTGTAGGCTGAATGGTAAGCCAGGTGCTGGTAAAAGTACACTCATGAAATACATCTCAACCAAAGTCCCAGAGCTTCACCGATCAGGGCAGGTTTCATCCGATTGTTCCACACAAGCTGACCTCATGGCATGCTCGTTCTTCTTCTGGAGTCTTGGGGTCCCCTTGCAGAAAAACTATGTAGGCTTTGTACGATCTCTATTGTATCAAATTGCTGAACAGCAAGATGACGCTGTGTCAATCATGATGGGCAGAAACGCCTCATCGACAGAAGATGACGGAGCAGATAACCTCGACGAATTTGCGCCAACGTATATGTGGACCATAGAGCGTCTGGATGATGCTCTCAGACTTTTCCTCGATAAGAAGCCAGACTCTCTCCGTTTTTACGTCTTTCTTGACGGCTTAGATGAGTTCGACGGCGATGAAGATCTTCTCTTGAGTACTATCCGCCTCCTTGCTCAGAATCCCGGTACCCGGATTTGTGTATCAAGTCGTCCAGAGCAGATCTTCCGCCAAGGTTTTGCAAATTCACCGCAACTAAAACTCCAGGACTTCAATTCTTATGACATTCAAAGAGCATCGCGCGATCAACTAGAATCAGCGCTTACTCGAAATTTCCCCGATTCATTACAAAAAATCCAGAGATTGATCCAGGATATTGCCTATAAATCTTCCGGCATTTTTCTTTGGGCGGCCTTGATAAACAAGATCATAAAGCGGGGAATGATCAACGGTGATACTTTACAAGAGCTCCTTGAACGCTTGAATCATACGCCTGATACGATCGACGGTCTCTATCAGGATATGCTGAGTCGCCTGAACAAGGAGTATTTTCAAGATGCAGCCAGGTACACGCTCATGCTGTTGATGAATCAGGAACTTTCTCAGGATCCCCTGACTCTCTTGCATTTCGCATGTCTCGCGCAACCAACCCAGGATCACAAGATGAGCGACGTTGCTACGTACTACGAATCTAAAGAATTTGATGAATTGTGCAGCAATCTAGAAAGGCGCATCCTGGCGCGCTGTAGTGGGCTTGTTGAGATTAATGAGCAAGATTTTCCAATGGACATAGCAATTGACATGTTTGGGGTTGACGTTAAACGGCGTGAGGAAGGAGATTCAGATTGCAAACTAGCTCGAGGAAGCATTACCCGCAATAACCGTTTGGTCGAGTTCATTCACAAGACTGCTGCTGATTTTATACGAAAGTATGATCTATTCGTCAAGGATCCGAAGTGGCCATTGGAAGCGACTCTGAACGTGACACGTGGGAGAATTGAGGCATTAGCTTTGGTACCACTAATGCTAGACAAGACCGGTCTCGAGTATGTGGATATTCAGATAAGAGAAGATTTCCTACAAGAGGTAATGACCGCACTGCCTCGATTGGAAGCCGAATGGCCCTTCGAGGAAGACCATCAATCTATACGAAACATGGCGTTCGACACGATCAATCGGACTTTCGATGTTGCAGATTATGTCTATACAAGCTTGAATGTCCCGGATACTACATTCTCTTCCCACCCCAACAACATTGAGCATTGGAATGAAGATCGGACCAGTAGCTCCTTCTACAGTCGATTGGGCTGCGCGGCTTATCATGGCTGTGGTGATTATGTGAGGCGATCCGTCATGCCGAGTACTTGCAGTGAAGGATTGGCCGAAGAAGTACTTGAGTCTGCTCTCCAAGGATTATGTTTGACTCCGTTGATTGGATGGAAATCTGATGGAGTTAATCCAATGTTCATGTGTCTCCTCAAGATCATATTGGATTTCGTCCCCCGGTCAAGGAGTGGATTCTGGAACGATAGCAAATTTGATGAAGGAGGTCGACCAAGATGGCTCACATTCGCAATTGAATCCTTGGATTCGCTTCTCCAGCCTTTCAGCGTACATGACCAAGGCTCTTTTGAACGCCGCCGTGACGATCGAGCGGTTCACTACTCTTCGCAATTCTTCACAACCTGGAAAACTGTGTTCAAATCCATCCTGGACCATAGCGTGGATCCTAATTACCTCTTGCGGGTACATTGGGTCTGTCATCGGACAATAAGACAGCAAGAGCATGTCTACATCACGTTGCGTACGAGTGAAACCTTGCTCTCAAACCTGAAGCGAGAGCCCCCTTTTGTAGATTATGTGTTCACAGAGGATATGGTAAAATTACTAGAGACATACGGTGCAGTCGATCGCAGGGACGAGGTTTTGATTGGCACGGAAAATCCGTCCCCCCCGGAGATTCAGCTTTTTCGACTGACCCAGGTTCAGAGAGAGAAATTATTGCAATTGCCCCTTGAACGTCTCTTCCGCACAAAGTTCAACAAGCCCGAAGCTCTGCGTGACTTCGTGGAATTGCCAGTGGTGGATCAACCATCACCGAGAGCAAAAGAGCTGTTGGAGATGTTATGTCAGGAAGTTGAGCATCCGGGCTCTGTTTTCCAACGCTGATTCCACTCGTCATACTAAGGAGGGATCTCATATTACACTTCATCGAAACATACATGGAAGTCTAGCTTTGACTCGAAGCTCTACTCTCACTCAACCCTTCACCGATTTACATCAGCGAAGCTAATACCTGAAGGTGGACTATTTGACTGCTGGGCTACATCCAGGCCCGAATTCGCCCACGGCCCTTCGAGAACATAATTTTCTCTGCGTTACCAAAGAGTCAGTGACTCCAGCGAAATTCCCAGGCGAGATGTTGAACGAATCACTACCATTCTATTCACTACAACACAGACCGTCGGCACAGTCGGTGAGTCTCAAATGATCAACCAAACACAACCCACGCTCTTTGGAAGATGACTGGGCTGGATCCGCATTGCGCTCGAAGAGTTTGCGAGTCTCAAAGCTCTCGCTAGATACATGTAAGATACTAGCATTGATGAGACGGCCGTTTCAACAAGCTTTACACTGATGCTGGAGGTGCACGGAAGCAGGAGCTTTCTCATGATTGGCACTCATACACGAGAAGCGAGAAGGAGATCTCGACATCTCAGGTCGAAAAGCAGACTTCTCAAGACCCAATCACTTTCGCGCGAAAGAATTGACATGTCTCCGCCGGATATCCTTCGTTTCTGTAGCTAGTCTCATTGAGGAATGTTTTGATGATCAACCTGGATAGACATAGTCACATCCTGCGCGTTACACGCCTAGCAATAACCCTTCTCCTTCCACCTTTCCAATGTAGCTTTTCTCCTAATGCTTCTTTCTCGCCTTACGGCCCTGATTCACGCGACGCCCTTACCCTTTCTTCTTCTCGCCCCTCCTGTCTTCTGCATTTCTCGTTACTTGCCGCAGCGCTCCCCTTGCCTAACACTCTCCGCCAGCGTTTTCATGTCGTGAGATGCTATCCTCCCCCATTGATTTCCTCCCCATTCAAACTCAGAACACGAACAGAACCACCAACAAAACAAAACGACCATCGTGTTCCTCCGAGAAGGCGTACCTTGCTCCACCAACCTAACTACCCGCTCAGGTCGAGACCCTTCCAAACCAGCTCCCCACCCCGCAAAGCTCGCAGACTGTGCCAGATACCCCGCTTACGCGTTCGGCTCGCTCACTCGGTGCACGAGCGCCGATCAGATGTGTGAGCATGAAAATACTTGTAGAGGCCTGCTTGGTCGTTTCACTCGGGTTATCTATCTCGTGACTGGAGATATGACAAACACAATGCAACCCGCTTGCCCCGCCCACCTACTCCCTTTAAGTCGTGCTGTCTATAACTCTAACTAGAGGACCAAGAGAGGAGTGATTTCTCAGCCCTGATTCATGTGACTGGCGTCGCTGACAACGAAATCAATGCTTTCATTCACGCTTTCGTAGGGACCATCC
The DNA here is from genome assembly GCA_003073195.1 of Ramalina intermedia. Taxonomy (NCBI): domain Eukaryota; kingdom Fungi; phylum Ascomycota; class Lecanoromycetes; order Lecanorales; family Ramalinaceae; genus Ramalina; species Ramalina intermedia. The sequence continues at coordinate 759,087 of PEKF01000198.1, forward strand.
ACACTACCAAGCTTTCTCATGAGCTAGGGGTCTGAGACAGGCCAATCAAAGATATCTTGATTACCTTAGATCGGTATATTTATGCATCGAGAATCCACCAATCTGAACTTAAAAAGGGCGATTATAGCTCAATTGGCGTGGCTTTGATGGGCAATTCCGAGGCTCCGCGCCCTCCCTCCCTTTCTTCCTCACACGTGTATCTCCCACTCTCTCCGTCCGCCTTTTTTACTTTCCTCGCTATTACCCATCCAACTCCCACAAAGTCCAATAGTCTCAGCATATTGCCGTAACGCTGTGGGTTCGATGTCTTTAAAATGGCTATTCCCCCGACCGTGGCGCGTCTGTCGCGCTAGGGGCTGCTGTTTTGTCGCAAGAGTCATGTCTCAGACAAGCAGCGCGAACGTGATCACCCCTTTCTCCACTCAGAGCGTGTTGAAACGAAACCACAAATTCAAACGGAAGTAAAGATCTCGCCACAGCTCCCAAACGAATTCGTATCTTTTAAACAGCGGGAAACCATCGAACTGAACCACATCGCCCCCAACGATGACAGTGACAGACCCATATAACTGATTCTACATCTGGCTGGTCTGAGAAGAGTAGGAAAGGGATAGCATTAGGTGTTGCTGGGGATAAGTAGACTACATTCACCGCCAGAATAGTGAGTGTATGTAGGAGAGAGGGGAAGAGGAAAGGTGTTCGTGATACGGAGATGGAGTTTTTTTTTGTGTGATCACCATGTACAAAGTGTTAGTTACAAAATTTGGCTGGGCCAGAACGGACCATAAGGCTGTTGATTCCTGAAGAATGGATAGCTGGCAACACACGCTCCCGTGCGGCCTATCAAGTATTAATGCCTGCGAAACAGATAGAAACGTCGGCTATGCATCAAGTACCCCAAGGAATGCACTGTACAGTCGACTACCCACTTAATGAATCACCCGAATTAAGAAACTCGCTGCTGTAAGAAATCGATTTTGAAAACGGTTTTTTTACCGGCTAAAATAAGAAACTCTCGTTAACCTCTTAATTTCATATTTTTTCCGCAGGCAAAGCGTATTTCTTATTTATAGGGTGGTAATATAACGTTATATTACTATAGACTCGGGTGCAAATTATATGATTTCTCTTACTCTAAATCCATTTTTTTTTCTTATTATTACTACTTACCTTACCTATTATAGCACGTATTAAGGTAAATAAGAAGGACTAAGTAAAGCGCAAACGGAATAAACATAATAATACGCAACGTCGTGTTTTGCGTTAATACGTATAGAGAAAAACCTAAGAAAAAGGTCAAAAGCCGTTTTTTAAAGTATTTGTTAGGACATCATCATGTCCATTGCATGTACATAGGACATTCTTAGGTATAGGTCCTTAGGACAAGGACGTCCTTGTCCTAAGGACAGTCCATAGATAGCAGTGTCCGATCCAAGGATCGGACCATCATTCATACATCACACTTATACTGAGACCCTTGCAGTATTGATCCTTTAATAAAAGGACAAATACAATATTACGATTAACAAAAGTACTATAAATAAATTCCTTAATAAGAAGTACGATTATTTCGATATTATAAGCCGGAAATAAAGAAAAAAGCAGTTTAGGCTTCGCGATGCCCGTTTTCCGGAGCTTAAAACCGCTTTATAAAAATAAATAATAACTATAAAGGCTATAAAGATCCTAATAAATAATAATATAATTAAAAAACAAAAACGATACTTTTTTAAGAATATAACGATTTATAAAGATATAGAGTTACCTAAATTCTCTAATAGCTGGTTGGACAAATTCAAGAAACGCAAATTTATTAAATAAAAGACTTATTACGGTAAAGCCGGTTTTGCGGACTTTAAAAAGGCTACGCAAATACGGATAAACGAAATCAGGAAAACGACGGCTAAATACCCTTTTAAAGACCAATACAACTTTAATGAATTAAGGCTTAATTAGAAAATATTGCTTAATCGAGGTTTATCTACCGAAGAACTTGTGAGGGACTGACCGGAGTGTCCGGATATGGACGTATACAGGTGACAGTATCAATAAGAATAATAGCTATAAGGGTGTCTATGATACAGGTGAGTGGATGGAATATGAGTGTGCGCCAAGAGCCCCCGGGAGCTAGGCCCAATAAGGCAGGTAGCCCGAGCATGCCAAGGATGGGAGATATGAGGGTGATTCCCTCACAGAACTTTCTAATATTAAAAAAGAGAAAGCCAGAAGCTTATTCGGTTTTTGCGCAAATAACGACGGCAGTAATCGTCTATTACCTTTATATATCGGTATAGTAAAGAAGCCTCGTTGCTTTATAACCGCAAAAGTAAATAATCATTAGCTTAGTATTATATATGAATATAACAAAAAAGTTTAGATAAATACTTAAATAATATTTGACTAACTGATCTTTTTCCATAATTACGTTATTAAAAACGACCTAAATTGCAAGGTAATATTACTTATAAATAACCTCTCCGTATATAAAACCGGTACGGACAATTACTTACTTAATCCGTACGATAGGATTTTAAGAAACGTCCGAATTAAATACCTTCTACTAAATTCGATATCTTATTATTAGCCGATAAATCAAAGTATTATCGTATTTTTTAAGCTATATTACCGTCGCCGTTTCGTCCGCTTTATATTGGATAAGTAATGTAAAGGATATAATAGTAACAAAACCGTTAATATCCTTAAAACCATTCGGTAAAGCGTATAAGCATAGGCTAACGTTATTGAAACGACGTTATACAAATACTAAATAAAAGCTTATATTATAAAGATAAGTCCAGTTAACAATATTAACGAGGACCCGGATATAGAAGCTATATTCACCTCTCTTACTAAAGACGTATAAGCCCTATATATTAACGGCTTAATTATAGATCCTTTACCAGCTAAGCAATATATATTACTACCCGAAAAGAACGTTATTAAGACGCTCGACGATATTATAGCAATAATTGTGAGAGCCTCAGTATAATAGGTGTGATATATATGAATGATGATCTATCTGAGTGGGTGAGAAGTGAGCTATGTAGGTGCGGGCCAAGATACTAGGCTCTATCAGGCTAGATCCCGCTAATAAGCTGATAAGGAGTCCCCCATGCATAGGTGGCCGTGGATCAGCTATGCTGAATCCCTAACAATTCGCCACTAACAAAAAATGCTCTTGTCCCAAGAGTGATCCACCAATAAAAAAACATTACGATAAGGGTCTCGGACGTAGGGACGGTGTTGACAAAGCCCCGAGTGTGTAGACGACCCGATTCGGTTAAGTGGTGGTTGAGAAATGAAGGAGTGTGGAAGGCGCGTGCGGACGAAAAATGTCGGAACCACGACCCGGAAAATTGTCGTGATTTTTGAGTAGTGAGAGGGCCAAACGGAGTCGATTGCCGTGATCTCCGAGGTTCAGCCGAGTGAGTGCATAACAGACGGCCGGTGAGGGTGGGTGGGTGTGTGAAGGCCGTGCCCGGTGGCCGTGAGATGAGGGCTTCAGTGAGTGAGTCAGGCCCGGTGGCCTTGAATTGCTCCAGAAGTACGCGAAGTGGGCACCTCCAAGGGCCTGATGCTGGAGCTGCATCAGGTGATTCGATGAAGGTGTTGACATCATGAAAGAGCGGGTGACAGTATCGAAGTAGATGACTCGTTTAAAATAACGCATGCAGCATGGGCCGTCGAATTTGTAGTCCACCTTTTCCAAAAATCTCACTACTGCGGGCGGAGCAGGTTGCTTAGGTATCTGCGTGGCAATTGGCTGAGGATTTGGCTGTGGAGGTGTTAAGGGCATTTGAGTGTTTTGCGGGGTGTTATGCTGAGTGTCAAATTTGTCAACAGAGGGAGGAGCAGGTTGCTCAGATGGCTGCAAGGTGATTTGCTAGGGAATAGGCTGTGGACGTATTAAAGCCATTTGTGTCTCTTGCTACTCTGTTATAGAGGCCTTGCCTGCTATATACCTGAATCTCGTCTCGAGCTCGTCTATCCAAATCTTTAAGCTTGTAACCAGTCCAACTCTTGCTACGTCTCCAAGCTTTGTCTTATATTACTCCTTGGCCTCGAATTGCAGGCACTTATGGATGCGTGTTGGGTCCGCATTTGAGAGCTGAGAGGTGAAGGTGAAGACGTCATGGAGGTGAGGTGCAAATTTGAGATGCACGGGCGGTATCTTCAATAGTTCTGGTAGAGATTTTGGTGCGAACGCGTTAAGGAGCTGCTTAAATTGCTCGTCGCTAAAGTATACTATCTGCGAGGGCTGCGAGGGCTGCGAGTCGCCAAAAGGTTGCCTTTTACGGGGTATTATAATGATGTCGTCGTCGTCGTCTGGCCTACTGAAAGGGACGTTTTTGAAGCCTTCTTCGATGGGGTCTGTTACGTCATTGACGGTAGTGACACTGGTGATGGATCTTGAAGGGGTGAGAGACTCTCGTCGAGTTCACTATACTCGTCGCGTCTGCTACGTTGTCTGAATCTTGTAATAATGATCTATGACGTCGCTATACGTCTATATAATGATCAAGGACTATAATCGTTTTGCCGTTGCTACCAAATTGTGAGAGCCTCAGTATAATGGGTGTGATATATATGAATGATGATCTATCTGAGTGGGTGAGAAGTGAGCTATGTAGGTGCGGGCCAAGACACTAGGCTCTATCAGGCTAGATCCCGCTGATAAGCTGATAAGGAGTCCCCCATGCATAGGTGGCCGTGGATCAGCTATGCTGAATCCCTAACAATAATTATCGTTAGTTACGAAGACGGCCGCGAAGCTAAAACCGACGAAGAAAACCACGTTAAGCAATATATAAGCTTATAGTAAGCCTTATAAGCCGCTTAACTATATTAATTATATTTCGAGTAATATATAAAACGTTTAGAATATAATACTACCGATAATATTAATATTAAGAGGCTTATTCGTTATATCGAAGCGATAAAAGCCATCTATTAAATAACGGATAACTTTCAAATAACGTTACGGTCCTAAATTAATAGTAATAATAATATTATACCCTCTCAGTATTACCCTAACATTCAGGCTAAAGCTTATAATATTATATAAGAGCCGGATAAGCCCATATAAGAGCTATATAAGCCGGATAAATAAGGGAATAGCCCTAAGGATTATAAGGATAACGGGCCGGACGGAACTAAGAGCTCTATAAGCTCCGGGAACAATAGTAACGATAACAGTAACGGTAATAGGACTTTAGGTGATAATAGCGATAGTGAGGATAATGAGTAGATAGTCTCATATACCAATAAGAGCGAGTAGTAGCCCATTCAGGCCCTGAATAGCTTCATTTGCGACTCAAGAAACTCGCTGCTATAGGAAACCCAAATCCGGAACCGAGGTGTTTCTTTTAGTGGGTAGTCGACTGTACATGCTTAAGCAATGACAAGGATGGAAACGTTGAGGATAAGGCGATAGATGGGGGGACGGGGGGGGTTAGCCTGTCGCGTTCTAAGAGAAAGGAAATGGCTGCCGGAGAGGTTTGTGGGATAGTGAGAGGTGGGAAGATCGGTGTCATGGGTTTGGTGGAGAGCTGCATGAATTTTGTTATAGTTAGAGTCATGGGCGGAAAGATGGGGCGGGGTGAGAAGCCATGGTGAAATTTGAGCAGGAGGCGGCGGGATCTATTTGGCGGGTCGAAGGGGTGAATGAGGACTTGATTGGGCGGGGAAAGGTAGAGCGAGAGTGAATAAAGCTGGAAGACGTTGCTGAATTGGGAGATCTCGGTACTATGGACTAGGTTCAGACCTATCACCATGAGAGAATGGGTGTTGGATCCACTGGAAATAGAATGGTCTGTCCGCAAGAAAGCTATACTAAGGCTGTGGTAGCAAATATCATTGTTGAGTATTCGAAATTCCTCGAAGAATTCATATTTGAGCATGGAAACGACCTTGATTTCTATATTGCCCTTTGCGGATAAGAGATTACCGCCCCCTCAAAGTAGTAAATTCAGTCTGATAGAATGGTCCAATTCGATATGCTGAAGCCCTGATTCATATCTGATGGAATGTCTCGCGCAGACAGCCTTGCTGTGATCTCCTCGCCCGCCCCGGAATTGTAGCCCATGATCCTCAATCACTTGCTTCTGATTGCGGATCTCCAGTGACGTTCTCAGAGGCTGTAATTTCGGAGGGGCCCGAGTCAGGCTCGAAATTTTCAGAGCCGTCTTCCGAAGAGGCATTTTATTGCTCCCAATCCTCATGGGGAAATTGCTGCATCCTCTCAATCATCTTCAGCTTCTCTGACGATCGGTGTAACTCATCTCGCGCGTCATATTTTCTGAAGTGACCCTTTTCCCTCCAGTTGCTCTCATCAACGTCCTCGTAGGGATCTAATGTATATATTAGATCCTCTTCTTTGAATCTCAAACCGTTCTCAAGCTCCCAGTCATTAAGACCCATGATTGTACTACGTTCTCGGACTTCTTGCAGCTTCTCTTCGAAATTCTTGATGACTTCACTCCTGGACACTGAGGGACCCGCGTCAATGGACCATAAATCCTCCAATTTCTGCCCCAAAAGTATGGAATCTTCGCTGTTCAAGACTTTGCCGAGAAGCGTGTCTGAGCCGGAGAATAACACTCTAGTCTTACCATCGCGTTGCGACAGAGATTGACTTACAATGTGTCAGTGACTTATCGGATCTTGATGTAAGATGTAGTCCACACAGAATTGGCACTTACCGGGGTCGGGCTTCAGATGAGACAGGTAGATTAAGAATTTGTCCCGTACGCCAACAAACAAATGCGGCACTACAACGAACTTCATAATAGTCCGTGCGTGCGCTCAGAGAATGAAAATTCCACCAAAGATCAAAATTCTGCAAGTCATCTAGGCCAAATACACGTAACAGACAATCAAAGTCTGATACAGCCAGCTCCGCATATAGCTGCTGGATAAGACCTGCAGCCTGCTTTGCAACTTGACTAGAGATTTCAGTGTATTGCTGAATCGGGGGTAAGCGGGACACAACCTTGCTTAAGTTTAATAAAACACATGATACAACATACTCAACCCGATCTCCCTTTATGTGTTTGGCTCGAAGATCTGCGCCGCTTGAGATAAGCCAGGAAATCAAAGACAGCCAATGAGAATGATTTTCCAGATCATGTTCTGGTTCAATAAGACTAAAAGCCAAACTTCTTCCAGACGCAATAATGAGATAGCCAAGGTAATAAGGACTGATGTGATTAATCTGTTCCTGCAGCAAATTCTGAATGTACTGTTCGCACCCTGCTAAGGAGGCTGTACCTTCGAAGCCGCTACCGTTATAAGACCTCCAAAACGACTGGTAGCCGATGTTGTGTGACGGTATGCCTGGTATGCTCAAGCGTTCGCAGAGGTGTTTTAAGCTCGCTACTAATTCGATTTCGTTCTCTTTGCAATTTCCAGCAATATCGAACATGCTAGTTGTCACCCAGTCCCGCTCGAATGGCTCCAACCCCTGAACCCTGACGGCCAAGCTTGCTTTTAGGAGATTTTGCCACCGTAACGACCGGGACTCTTTCGGTTGACCAAGCAGACTTCGACCTTCGTGGCTGTCAAAAAGAAATTCTCGAGCAGTACGGTGGATGAATTTGATCTTCGTCTTATGGTATTTGAGAAGATGGCCTTCCAGTGACATCCGTTGTATTAGTGAGTGGCTGTCTTCCCATGCAAGTCTACGGTACTGAGCACAGTATTCTGGACGTGGATCAATGACTGTTTCGAGCAGCCCTGCACACCTAATCAACAGCCGTCTTTCCAGTACCTCGCACTGTTCAGTCACATTGATGTGGCCCTGTGGCAATTCGCAGCCAATATACATGCGTCGGAGCTTATCGCTCAAAGCTATTACCATCTCGAATAGCGACATTAGCCGCTTCAAATCGCAATACGAGAAGTATGTGGCAGCCTCGTCTCGATAACGTTGTTGATCTTCATTGAGTCGGTTCCACATTTGGAGATAAAGGCGATTCATGCCACTTGGCAAGTCTTCGATGCGATTCAACAGATCTTCGAAATGATCTTCATTCCGCATCCCTTTGACAAGACTTTTGATGGCATAGTGAACCCACAAGAAGACTCCATCGGCTTTAAAGGCCATGGTGGAAACGATTCTGTCCATATGTTTGTTGTCGATCGAGGCTGGATTGCACTTGCTACGAGCATTGTTGAGCTCGTCGCAGATCAACGTCTTCATGTCTGCTGCGGTCAGATCTTGTAGTCGCAATTGAGGACGTCTGGACAAGCGGGTCGAAATATAATTTTCTGGACGGCTGGACAAGCAGAATTTGGTTTTCCCAGTAGACGAGATCTCTTCGATGAGGCTGAGGACACTCTCTACGTCATCGCCCTGATCAAATTCGTCAAGCCCATCGATGAAATAACACATTGGCCGTGTCCTTGAAAGCGTCAGGCGAATGAGTAGTGTCCGTAGCTCCTTGGAATCCCAATCGTTGATGTTTCGTTTCCCAAGCAGCTTGGGTTCCTCATCGAGCAACCTGTCCAGGAGACGCTCGTCATCGATGGCTGTTTGACGGATGATGGAGCATAGGAACCCTTTTCTGCTTCGTTGGATAGGACTGCCTGACAGCCAAAAATAGTATGTCACGATGAGCACCTGATTATCAGGGTACCACTTTGTAAGACAATCTTGGGTGCGGGATTCGTTGGCGAGGAACTTCATCAGCGTGCTTTTGCCGGAACCAGGTTTACCATGAATCCAATAGATAGGCTCATCTTCTTTGAGCCATGTAGTGAAGCTGTCCCAATGACGTTTTGAATCATCGTCAAAGATCCATTGGAAAGTATCACGATGAGATGGCGCGATCTCGTTCATGCGAAGATTAGTCTCGTGGAATGTGAGTGAGTCCAAGAATTGCTTGCGTTGTTGTTGTAAAAGTTGCAACTGTTCCCGGTGAGTGTGGGCCTGGTCTTGTGATAATCTGATATTCTGCATTCGTGAGGTGATGTGTGTTTCGGCTTCCGAAACATGAGCTCTAGTGCGGACATGCTGTTCCTCGCTGGCCTGGGTTGCTTTGGCTATATCCACACTTAGATTATCCGAGCTACTCGAATGAAAGGACGACAGATGTTGAGACAACTCTTTGAGCTGCTGTTGAATTTCATCACTGATCACTGTTTGCCGCCTAACATATTGTCTTGACTCTCGACGTCAGTGTCTTTCCTCAATCAAATCTAGAGACATACCTTAGATCGATCAAGATTCTGGTATCTAGAACCTTTTGATACTCGTCGAGCCTGGTCTTGATTTGCTCGATGCCTCTGGCTTTCTTCTTCTTTTTCACAAACACCTTTACGCTTTCGCGCAATCCTCCATCGGTCTTCTTTCGAAGTGCGAGTAGCTCCTTGTGCAAAGCTCTGGCAGTCTCGTAGCAACGGGAGCCAAGGCCACCCAAGTCCACTTGGCTTGGAAGCAGCTGGGAGCCAGTACTGGTAGGGCTGTTCAGTGAGTTGTTCAGCGCTGTGTAGGCTTCTTGGAGCTGCTCGCTGGTAAAAGTCATTCGCTGGTCCTCGATCGAGGCGCCCAGCGTATGAACCTCACGACAGACATTGTAAGCCTTGCCCGCCGCGTCAACGAGCTGAAAAATGTTGCAGACCAAGCTGAGCGCAGCTAGAGCTTCCATAGCCTACTACGCTTTGCTGAGCATGAAGCATGAGAAATCAAAAGTCTGAAATGCGCAGTTAGAGAGAGGTCTTTTACACATTCTCGCCCAGCCTGATCGACTCCAAGCTGCCAACGTCAACCTGGCGGCCAAGACCGGGCCACACCACCTCCTCCCAATAAGGCAGATGCATGATGCATGACCTGAGTGGTCCTGCCTGCAGAAGGTACAGCCAGTAGACTTGGCCATCATTGGCTACACTGATACACCCGTGCAGCAAAGAGGGGTTTTCCTCGACAGATCGATCAAAAGTGCCTTGTCAAGGAGATACATGATTACCACATCACATCTTGATCATCCTGGTCACGAAGATTGAGCCAATAATCTGAATCTGACAGGAAAATGAACAGAGCACCAAATTGATGGAAAAGTGATGGAAGACAAGAGGTTGAGTAAGTAAACAGTCGGCTGCCAAGACTTCTGGAGTGCTCGCCTCGCGCCTTCCCTCCTGCGTTCACACTGTTGCACCTAGCAAGATTCATAGCTGACCTCGGAGCGGGATGGGGAATTCGGTATGGTGGGCCTGCTAGTTCACTGTCATGATCTTGGCATGCTGCGAAGAGAGGTCTCTCGAGACTTGCAAAGACGTTTGTGCTGGAGTGGTGAGTAATCCGGTCCGTACGATCGCTCTAACCTATCAGCTTAATAGCGTTTTATTGACTTTGAAAATGTACTCGGGCTATACTAAGCTCTGCCATGGGCATGCAATAGATACTATCGCCCTCTCCGCGCTTGAGCGCTGGTTTTCCCTTTCTCCGGCCATCCCACTGACTACTTTTCCCCTCCCTCGAGCCCCCTGACCAGCGCTCGCTGCCGGATCTCCTTCTCCTCCAGCTCCAGCTTCCGTAACGCCTGCCGGACCAGATCCTTCTCGAAGCCGTTGTCCGTCTGCTGGCCCTTGTACCAGGCGCGATGCCGCTCACAGCGCCGCTTTTTGCAGACACCGCGGCCGATCTCGTCGTTGCTGGTGTGATCCGGTGATGGTGGTGCTGGTGGGGATGACGTGGGCTCGGGATCGTCGTGGTGGTGGTGGTGGTGGATTCCATTGGGGAGGCCGTTGGGGAGGCCGTTGGGCATTGTGCCATTCATGCTTGCCCCGGCTTTGCTGCCGTCGTCGTCGGGTGGGTCCAGCACGCCCTTTTCGAGCACGGATTTCCCATGGTCGGAGAGCCTCCAGGCGTCGAACTGTCCATCTGACCAGGTGAGCCGGGCGTCGTAGCCGCACATTTCCTTCACGTTCTTGTCGTGCTCTTTCAGCTCGGCCAGGACGGCTTTGCGTTGTGCTTCCACCATATCGACGAAGCGGTCCCGGGCGACGAGCATATCCCGTCGATGGATGAGGGCGGAACGTTTATGGGAGATGGTGGAGAGGGCGGTCAGGTCAGAGGGAGTGAAATTGATTTCAGGAGATGTGGTGGTGATAGTGCCGTTGGTGTTGGCAGGGTCAGCGGCGTGGGAGCCGAGTCGGTGGAATTCATCGACGTCTTTCACCGCATCGACGAGGGTCCTGAGAACGGGGCGGTTGAGGACGCCGCCGTGGAGGGTGGTGGGATCTTGTTCGTCGCTGGGCTCCTGGTCTGAGGGTTTGGTGGTGGTGCCGTTCATGGATTCGGAGGCGGCGATGGCGGCTTGGATGTCGGCTTCAGAAAAGTCGGAATCGCCGCCTCCTCTTCTGCCTCTTGTCGCTGCTCCAGCTCCTGCGTTCTTCACATCTTCAACAATCCTGCCTTCGTTCTTGACAGCACCCTCAGGATCCACCAGCCTCCGCATGAACTCCAACCCATGCTCTTCTCCGCAATACTTGCTCACTATCCCGGTCCCGCCCTTTTTCTCATCGTGCCGCGCAGGCTTCTCACACCCAGGTAATCGGCACATCCGCTTCCAAAGCGTCTCGAACCCTTTATCTGCACAGTTGGGACAGAACCACTTCTGCACGAGCGCGGTCTTGGATTCTGTCATGGCGACACATTTCAGATGGAACCAGTCCTCACAAGGCCCATCGCAGCCGATCATGACGGAGTGATCATCGGGCTTACGGCAGATGCAGAAGAGTTCCTTATTCTCCTCGTCCGTGTCGGAGGAGACTGCAGAGGCGTCGTCAGCGGGAACCGCAGAGGAGCTGCGCGATGTTGGCTGTTTGGCTTTGTGGTGAGATCTAGCGGGGACGGGGGTACCGGAGGCGCGGGCTGTTGAGGGGGTGCCACGAGAGGGAGAGGCATCGGCGCTGTGAGCTTCACCGGAGGAATCGAGCTTGCGTTTCTTGGACGCAGGGGGTCTGATGGAGCTGGCGGTGCCTTTCTTGGGAGCGGCGCGTTTTTTGGAGGGAGGAGCTTTGGGTTTGAGGGTGTCTTTGGCGGTGGTGGATGCTGCTGGAGAGGAGGGGAGCGGTGAGGCGTCTGCGTGGGCAATGCCATTCACCGCAGGGGCGTGTTGCTGGACGGGCGTATCGTTCATCTCCGTTTTCACCTTCACCTGCTCACTCTGCGCCTCTGGTATGACAAGCGAAGGTAGGTTGTGCTCCGGACCTGGCAACGGCGCGCGAATCTGCGTTGTTGCTGCTGCTCCGTCATTTCCCTCATTTTTCGCCTCCACATCCCTCATCTCAACGTCCGTCATGACATTTCCCCCGCCGACGCGCTCCTCTGTCCTTTGAGTGTTCATCCCAGCCAAAACCCCTCCAAATACTTGCGGTCCCTCGCTGATCTTCACGGCTTCACTAAGCTGCGCTAGGCCCGGCGAGTAGATCCCCTGCGCGCCTGATGACGGCCGGCGGAATGCCGCCGTATTGTTCATGGTAGGCGACGCGAGCGGCGCGGTGTGACTCGCGGCATCGGCCAGGGCATCCAATCCGGGGGAGGACACAGATTCCCTTCTTCGATGCTGAGAGGCCGGGGATGTCATTATCGCGGGTGGGGGGATTTGGCGGTTCATGCTGCCGGGTGAGCGAGTTGGTGCTGATTGTGGGGCAGCAGTGGGAGGAAGAGCGGGGTTCAAGATGTTGGAGAGGGAAGAGGGCATGGTGAAATGATTGGAGGTTCAAGAGGGATGTTATTAGCTGAAGGATCTTGGGGTATGTCGATACTGCGTGAGGGGCATCATTGAGGATGAGACGAGCGAGAGACGGAGATCAGGTGGATTGGAAGTGAATTGAAGAGTCTGATCAAATGAAAAGTGTAGAGGAACGAGGGGGGATGGGTAAAATCAACATTTATTCATAGGCCGGTGCAGCTTCCGAGACGTTCGCGACTTGGACGTCGTTCAGCCTTATGTTAATATGTCGCCTCCAAATGAATATCATTTCCCTCACCGTAGGACCGAGGATATTAAGAGGGCAGCAAGGGGACAGTCGAGGAGGAGCAAATGTGACTGACATGGATCTAATGGTATGTCATGATGCCGTAGAGAAGTTGTAGGGGATCTCAGTGTACATTGTCTTCACCCAGACAGCTCATGACTGCCAGTGAGCAAGAATATCTACCGCCGGATTAATTACACAACCGCTCCAAAATCTTGACAAAGACCCTCCAACCCAGAAGTTGTCCCGCATCCCATGAATACCGAAACAAAAACGCATGTTGATTGCTTGTTCTCGTCCGCAGAAACCTTTCGCACACGCTCGCTCGCTAAAGGAAGAAGTTCACATAACAACACACCCCCCACAGCATCCCGTCTCTTTCTCCTTTTTGCCCTTTTCGTCATTGGTGCCCGTCTCTCGGCTCAGTCGTTCTCTCTCGAACGGGTCGAGAGGTTTCTCCGTTCTGACTGCTGCACTATTTCTTGCACTGTTCCCATCTCCGACCCCACTCGCTCTGACGCGGGGCATGGCGCTGTACCCACCGTTCCTGCCCTTCTCCCTCTCCTCTGCGGGAACGATGGGGTTGACCGGACTGCTCGAGTTCTTTGGCGGCACAACAGGTAGATCTTTCTGTCCATGCAGCGGCCAAGTCCCCGGCGCTCGCCCACCGTTGTGTTGATCCGGTGGGCGCAATCCTTCCGGCGTGTGTACGGCCACGGGACTGAACCCTCTTGTCACAGCCTCCCTCGGTGGCTGCGTAACCTTGCCGCTCCTTCCAGTTGCAGGTCCAGAACCATCATTCTCGGCCCTCCGCGCCTCGCTCTCCTTTCGAGCTTTCTCCCACTGCTCAGCTTGTAACTTCTTCGCGTGTGTGGGGATGAGTTGTTCCTCCGGTGGCAGTCGTGGATCGGGTGCGTACATGTCCGCTAACCATGGTGGGTCGCCTTCCGGACGGTTAATGGCGGTGGGAGGGCGAGGTTCGAGGCCGGAGCGGGATTTGGGGCGGATGGGATTTGAGGGCGAGCGAGCGTTGGCATTGTTGTTGGTCGTGGTGGTGGAAGCGGTGCGAGGTTTCGGTGTCGGGGTGGATGTCGAGGTCGAGGGTTTGCGCAGGCCTTTGGGCTTGGACGGGGAAGTGGAGGAAGGTGGGAGGCGTTCGGCGGGTGATGTAGAGCTGGTGGGGTCTGGGTCGTTGGGGACAGTGGGTGTATTGTCGAGGAGGATCTGAGAGCCGACACTGTTGTTCCGGCTGCGGGACTGGGGATAGGATATATCTTCCTCGCCAGTGCTAGCCCCCCGTTTTCGCGGTAGTGGCTGGTTTCGCTCGCGATGTTCCTGCGGGATAGGCAGGGGGCTAGAGCGGGGAAGGGGGATGCGGGAGGAGGAAGACCGAAGGTTGCTGTTTTGGTGGTAGACGGGAGCGTAGGCCTGTGATTGCTGATAGGAGGAGGACTCTGCTGCTATTTCTTCAGGTGTGCGTAGGTCGAAATCGTTGTTGATCGGGCTCCCATCTGGCTCGATCTCGGGCTCGGCTTCTTCAGACCGGATTGGAGACCGGAGCCTGCGCTTCTTGCCCTCCTTGGCCGAATGGAATTCAGGCACTGGTGCAGGTTCGACGTTGCCGTTCTCATAGGGTTCCTGGCTTTCGCCTCGACGATGTTTGGATCGACTCGCTGTCCGCTTGTGGGACGGAGGTGTGATACCCAGCTCTTGCATCTCTTTGCTTTCAATTGCGAGCAACTTGTCCCGGTGAATCCATCTCGAGCTCTCCGGATCGTCCTCGACGATTTCCGGGGCAGGCGCTCTTTCATGATCCTGCACTGGGGGTTCATCACGCGTTGAAGAAAGCTGTGAAGGCTCCGTTGTGCTCCTCCTAGGGTGCCCATATAGGTCCAACAGGCTGTCAGGCTCGCTGCCACTTCTGCTCTCATTCAATGCAGGTCGGGTGTTTTCGCTAAATGGCGACAGGTAGGCAGGGTCCATATCTTTTCCTCGTCGTGATGGTTTTGGAAGCGTCGCGTCGCCATGAACAATGGCGTTGCGTTCGACTTGATCCAGCTGCGCAGGATTGGTGGGTATTGTTCTTGAGCCGACTAGACCATTGGGGGAGGGGAAATCCTTGTGTTGCGTGGGTGTCTGCTGTGGCGAAGATTGGGAGGGGTAGATTGGAGGTCGAGACTGTCAAACAAAGTTTCGCTGTCAGTCGCGCCCATTCACAAGATGATTCGCCGTATATGGCAGGACCATGGTGAAGCTTACAGCTCTTGGATCAGGGACCGAAAAGTCCCATTGATCGGAATTGCTGTCAGAGGCATCTTGGTGCGAATTATCCAGGCTTCGGCCAGCAGAGGGCGCATGTACGGCCGCCATTGCCTGAGTAGGGGTATGTATGCTCGGTTCAGGTATATTTACAATAGGGACGAATGTTATGATGCGCGCAATGGCTCGGACTCAAATCCTGGCAGCAGTATCAGGAGGCTGGTTGGTCTCGCTTGAGAAGCGCGGGTTTGGATCTCGCGCCCAAACTACAGCTCTTCAACCGTCGACTACCGCTCCTCAGAGCCGGCATCATTCTCGTAAGTGTAGGCTTCCATGTTGTGCATGATATGGAATGATCACTGCACCAGCTGCATGTCAAAGGGCACAGTCTCTACCCAGTTAATCATGTATCAGTCAATGTCAGATTTCGACTTCCCAGAGTCATATATCCTAGAGGAAGACCTACTACGCGCTGGAGGATCGGGACGTATGTACATGAGGGGCGAGTGACAGAAGTGGGAACAAGCCTATGACGGAACGACAGCAGCAAGAATATCACATCCGTGATACCATCCCTGACCTTCTGTAGCCAATCAAAGTGGCGGAATTGAGGGGGCCAAAGGAAAACACCACCACCATCACTGTGCACAGTGGACGCCATTGCTTAAGGTCACAGCCTCATTGGTTTGAGCTGTCAAGACCATGTTCCAACCCTTGGCAAGGGATTCATATGGATCTAATCATACTCTAACGAACCAATTGCTCAACATGATGCACCAGAACGCCTGCGCTGATAAGGAAATCCTCTCTATTTCGGTCATATCATAAACCACCTCTCATAGCCTCACACCACCATCTTTCGGCCGCCCACCGAACCATCTCCCCATGCCCCTACCGGCCTCTGCTCGTCCTGAGCTGTCGGTATTGCCATCCACCCCGCCCATCCATTTCGGTCTCTTGACTCCACCCCCCAGATCATCCATCCATGCAGGGCGCTCCACCCGATCAATCGTATTCTTCACCCGATGCGCAAACCCTTGAAAGAAGCTCTCATCCTCCTCTTCAGCCGCCGCCGTCGCATCCGCAAGCCGCTGAGCTTGGCGCGCCGTATAGGTGGATTGGCGAGGGGCGTTGTTGGGCCGCGACCGAGGCGGCTGCCGAGAAGTGCTCGTTGCATCGGCAGAGGCAGGCTGGTCGTGTGTTGCAGCAGTCCTAGATGGGGGAGAGGCAGCGTTGACGTGATTCAACGTAGCATTTGGTGTGAGACCGAGACGAGCAGTCCCATTTATCTCACGATTAATAAGATCCCGACCTTCTCGCCAGCCCCCGGTGCCAAAGGCCGAGCTATTTCCGCCTTCTTCGTCGTCGTCAACGGACAGGAAGCCGAAACCGAAGATGCCCTTGACGCGACCGTAGAGGTTGAAGAGCGTAGCACAGACAGGAACAAGGATGAAGATGGGAAAGAAGTAGTCGAAACCAGTGCCGAGTGGGGTGAGATTGATGAGGACGCCGAGAAAATGGTAGAAGGTTGTCTCCGTGTGGACTATCGGAGGGAGGAAGGTGAGGAAATTGTATGCGAGTGGCACGGTAAGTTTGGCGACTTGGGTGGCATACCAGGTGGCACTCTCGGGGTAGGTGTTGCGACGCACGAGCGCCCGATTGCCCCAGATCTTGACATCAGAGAAGCTGGCCAGAGCGGCGAGAGACATGTAGAAGAGCCAGAGAGCAGCGATAACTTGCCCGCCAAACCCAACCTGGGATAGATCTTGATTGGGATGCGAGAGGATGGTGAGGCTGATGATGGAGAGCCCCGGCGCAACGTACTTGATCAATTCGGACCAGACGATGGAGATTGACGCCAGAGCGAGGAAGCCAGCAAGAAGAAGTCGACTCGCGGGGATCAGTTTGGAATAGACAATGTAGCGCGTGTAGGGGGTCAAGACATGGAATCGCTCGATCCAGGTTGAATGCGGTGACGCTTGACCAAAGTCGAGCTGTTTGGAGCCCGCTGCATCGATGACTGCCTGGGTATCGACAGCCTCTTGAATGAGCCGGTCCCACGTATCGATGAAGCGGATTCTTTTATGCCGAGCCCGAATGAGCTTCCTTGACAACTCCGCCAGATATCTATCGGTGATCACCGCGGGAAGCTGAGGGGGCTGGACATGGGTGGTACTGGAGGATAGCCGGTTGTCGGGCACAGTCGATGAATCTGAGATGTCCTCGATCCACTCTTCATGGTCTCTAGACACAGCGTTTTTTCTCTTGCGGAGCTGAGTCAGCTGTACTTCCAGCTCTTCGAGCTCCGAGGTGGCATCGGTCAGCTTGTCATTGATGATCGGAGCCTGGCTCTGCAGTCTTCGCAGCCTTCCGGCGAGATTCGAGTTTCTGATGAGCCCTCGGGGAACCGCGACAAGACCATGTCCCATGAGATAGATAGCCATGATTAAGCCCCAGCAGTAAGCCAGTCTATGCTTGTCAGTACGGATGCGCTTTTATGGGAGAGGGACATATCTTACGCCATCACGAGCGACTTCAGGGATCCCGTCTGGAAGCCATTGACCAGAAACACATAGATCCCACCAAGCCCAGCGCAGACGAGGACGATCAGTTGATATCGGCCATTTTGTTTCAAGGAGTAAAAGAAGCGGTCTCTAGGGTTGCGGTAGCCGGAGTCGACGTATTCTCCCAAGATAGGCAAGATGACCCTAGCAAGACACGAATGAGCCTTCCCTAGCCTTCCATATTCCCCAAAAGGTGGTATCGCACCATGTCAAGGCAAAGGTCAGCCAATATGTCAATCGCCACGCCACCAATAGGACTCCATCAGGCAACCAGATACCTCTTGATGCGACATCTTCGGTCCTTGAGCTCGAGGCGATGTCGATCGGGACGAGGAGGATAATGCTGACAGGAAGGGCAAGTGCGAGGAAGACGGGGATGATGAGGTAGGCAGGGGTGGATCGGAGAGGGATGAAGTGGCGGAGGAGGAGGAGGACGAAGAGGGAGATGCAGAGGACGGCGAGTAGGGCGAAAGCATCAGAGCCTATTGAGGATCGCATTAGGAAGGATGAAATGCCATTGACTCTAGAACATCAAAAACTCGGAGATCATCTGTCGGAAAAGTAGTCGAGATTCGTCGCCGGCGGTGAAGCTGAACTTGGTGGCTGGTAAATGTGACGATGTTTCTTCTGGGCGGCACCGCGGCGAAAGGACCTCGGGTCTTAGATCTGGTTTAGCGCCTAAGGAACCGCCCAAGACAATTCACTTTATGACCGATATGTACATGATATTCGATACTTCTAAGCTTCAATTACGAAGCAGCTGTCTCCCTCTCCTGTTCCAATTCATATACCTCTCTAGCAGCTCCAGCCTGAGTCTGGATTCTATCTCGGGGGCCCATTGACTCAGCGGCCATCCTGGCGCCTTATACTTTCCGCAGGCAAATCCAAATCATCTTCATTCCTCAAATCAATTGTCAAATCGTCGACTGCTTCATTTCCCGGGAAACCTGTCGCGGTCTGGCAGCCATCGCTGTTGACTGCTGAAACCCAAGCAACGACAACAGCAACAGCAACACCATACAGCCGGTTGGTCTCTCCGTGAGTAATAAGGCAGCTTATGTTGTTGTGCCCCACCATTTCCGCGCCTGATTTGTTGTACTTCCATCTGCATCTCGCTGTACACCGCTGACAAGATTCTGACTCATTCTGACAGGCACGAGCTTAATCGCTTCATTCGTCTTGACCGACCTGAACAGCATCATTTCCCCCCCTCCTCCTCCATTTCTCATTCACACCCCTTCCTCCGACCGCCCGACGTTCTCCGCTCGTAATCCTCCGTCCATGCTCCGTCCTTGACAACACCTTCAAGGACCGAGTCATTGACTCACCATGAATCATCCCGGCTTTCAAAATGGCATGCAACAGTCGATGATGCCTAATCAAAATCTCATGGGTCGCCCGAATCCCCAGCAGTTCAAGAGGTTTCTGGTGGAAGAGTTACGGAAGCAGGTCGCTCCGCCTGGCTGGCAGCAGACCTTCAGACTCGAGCATCGAATAGAATTTATTATTCAAATATGCACCCAGTTGAAGCTGGTCAAGCCAGACATGTCGGATGAAAGAGGTCTTCAGGTCGCCCGGGAATTCGAGACCGGAAAGTACTTGGCTTCTCCCAACGAGGAGGCCTACAGGACGGCCTGCAAAAGCAAGCTGAACGAAATCGCTCAAGCTCGTCAGAATGCCGCCAACAGCGCCAATCAGCGTTTTGCCCAGATGCAAGGCATGCAAGGTATGCAAACCATGCCCGGCCAGCAACAGATGTTCCAGCAGCCCATGCCAAACGGCAGCCAATTCCCTCAAGCCTTAAACCTCACTCCACAGGCCCAACAGATGATGCAAGCACAGAATATGAATATGGCCCAGATGCAGCAGCAGCAGCAGCAGCAACAGCAGCAGGTCCAGCAGCAGCAACAGCAACAAATGCAACAGCGGCAACAGTTGCAGCAGCAGCAGCAGCAACAACAGCAAATGGCACGCATGGCAAGCTTGCAGCAAAACTACAACAACATGCGACCTCAGAATGTACCGACCCCCCAACCTCACCTGCCCGTGTATATGCAAGGCTTCACCGATGCCGAACGGCAGATGATCGCCACCAGGGCACAAAACAACGCCATGAATATGACCGAGGAACAGAGAATGCAAATCGCTAAAAGGGTCGAGTCTCTTCCAGACCACCAGAAGGCCGCCTTGGAATCGGGAGGCATGAATACCATCATAGGCTTTTTGCAGTCGGAAGCCGCTCGAGTGTTCCGCCAAAATAAACAGCGGAATGCACTTGCCTTGCAACAGCAGCAGCAGCAGCAGCAACAGCAACAGCAGCAGCAAACTCCGGGGTTCGCGGCTACGAATACCGGCACCCCCCAACCAGGGTTTGCTGGGCAGAATGGGTTGCAACCGCAAGTCAACATGTCTCAACCGAAGGGCATGAATCCTCAACAGGTAGCAACCCAGCCGCTGGGGATGAACGTCCAACAGCAGGGACAGATGGCTTCCAATGGCAACATCAATCAGCAAATTCTGGCTCAACAACAAGAAGCCCTTCGTCATCAGAAAGCCGGCCACATGGTGGTTCCTGGTATTCCTGGTCCAGGCGGGAATCCTGGCCCAGGCGGAAACCCTGGGCCTGGTGGAACTCCCGCCGGTGTGCCGGCTGCCGCTCAGCCGCCGCAACAACAACAGTTCGGGCAGCCGAATGCTGCATGGCAGATGCCGACTCAAGGCGTCTTCTCACAATCAGGCCTGCAGTTATGGAACAACAACAATAATCAAGGCAGGCAAATAGCACAGACGTCCGCCCAACAGGCCACTCCAAATCTCGCCACAGCGGGCCAGCCGCAGCTGCAAGGTCAAATGGGAGGTCTGGATGGGAACGGGAACATGAGACAGGGTCAGCAGGGCACCGCAGCACAGATGCCAACGCTGAATCGTCCAATGGAGCCTCCGGGACAGGCGGGTCCTTCTCCAAGGCCGGGTCAACAGCCCAATCAAATCGGTCAGAGGAGCGGTCCCATGGGCGTCAATGCTCAGAATCAGGTTGGCAACAGCCAGCCCGAAAATGCCAATCGCTTGACTCAGGAACAAATTTCAAATATAGTCCAAAGGTTACCACCGCACGTGAAGGAGCAACTTCGCAACGTGCCTGAGGCCAGCCGACAGAAGGCGATTGCCCAAATTGCAGCGCAATGGCAGCGGCAACGACTGCTGAATGCCCGGGGAGGGAATGGAATGGCTCCGGGCCCACCGCAGGACGTTCCTCCTCCACAGCCGTCAGTGCATGCAAGAGCCATTCCGGCCAATGCAAACCTTCCGGGTAGGATGATTGGGGGGCAGGCCGTAGCTGGTACAGCGCCTGGACCGGGAGGCCCAAATCAGATCGGTCCCATTCAACAGACGCCAGGTCAGCCCGGTCAGCCAAATCCACTCCAGCCCCTGAATGAAGAGCAAGCACGAATGATGAATCAGATCGAAGTGCCTCCACAGCTTCGAGGGCCGAATACGCCGCTCCAGGTCATTCCGGCCAATCTGAGGCTCTGGGGCGAGATGAAGCAGTTCGTGGTACAGAACCAGAGTCGTCTACCTCCCAACATTCTACCAGCCCTGAACCAGCGGCAAGCCTTCCACTTCCAACAGGCTCAACGGGGGCAGCTGCCGGGCCAGGGCGCACAGCGTCAGCCGAACGTGATCGGTAACAGACCTGGACCCGGTGGACCCATGCAAGCAGTCCCGCAGCCCAATATGCCAGGAGCAACCGCTCCACCTGGAGGCGTGCCACCGATACGCCAGATTCAGGCCACCCCGCAAGACATCCAAAATGTGAGGAATAACCTGCCCAATGCACAAACCTTGAGTGATGAGCAAGTTCGATTCATGATCGTGAACAAGAAGATGCAACAGCTCCAGCAGCGTTTGACCGAGATGCAGACCGATCCGCAAGCTCAAAGTCCGCAATCCCAAATGCAAGCCAGCCACATGCAAGAAGTTTTACGGGTAACAAGACAGCAACAGGAACAGCAGCAGCGACTGCTGCCCAATCCGGCCAGGAATCCAGGTTCCAACTCTTCGCTGCAGAATCAGCCTTCTCAGGCTCCGCAGAACAAGCAAGGCCCCATTCAGAATCGAGGTGGTGTAGTCAGAGCCCCCCCGGCGAACATGACACCGGTCCCAGCGGAGAAAGAGAAGGGAAAGCAGCAGATCAACAGCCGAGCAACCAATCAGTCCAATCTGAAGAATTTGAAACGAACCAACACGAGCGATGATGTGGTCGAGATTGCCGATCCCAAACTGAACAAAACCATCAATTCGGGCAAAACTGCGCAGCCGACATCGCTTGGGAACGCCATGTCTGGTCTGACTCCGGAAAAATTCAATGCCTTGACGGACGATCAGAAGAGGCAAGTCATGGCGCAAAGACAGCCGATGGCGGATGCTCAAAAGCAGCAAGCCCAGGATGGACAAGCTCGTCAAGCAGGGGCAACACGCCCTCCAAATTCTCAACCTCTGCAGAGCCAACAGGCGACGCGGAGAGTGGCAGACCTGACGGCGGAGGTCAAGGCATCGATGCAACCTCGTCCGCCACAGAACATGAATGCGACTGCGCGGAATAGTATGATCAAGAAGCTTCAAGAATTCAAGGGGTTTGCTCCCAAGATTCCCATGGCTCTTGCTATACTCTTCATGTTCAATCGAAATGAGGAACAGGTGAAGGAGTTGATTCGCCTCGTAAGTTGGCATCCTAGCCCTTCTGTTCCTTCTCATGTTGTTCGACTAATACAGGGCAGAATCTGCTTTTGCAAGGCCAGGTCCGGGGCGCCGACTGGACGCCTGAGGATCGATTCACCATTGCTCCATCTGAGCTGGACCATGTTCTTGTCAAGCTGAAAGACTTGATGATTTTCGTGATGAAACAGAAGAGCTTGCAAGGTGGAGTTCGACCTCCCCCGAACCAGCCACCACCCGCAACCTCATCCGGTCAACATCCAGCCACGACAGCTGCCACCCCGCAGCCTCCAAAGCTGACCCACGAAAGCCTGCAGAAGCAGCAAGATGAAATCCAGAGGCAGAGAGCTACGTCGTTGCAGAAGGAAAAAAGCGGGCCAAGCAAGCCCCCATCTGCCCCAACGACTTCTCAGCCACCTGGAGCATTGGGCTTCGGCCATTACTCCCCACGCGGTGAGCCTACATATTTCAACACCACCCTGACACCGGACAAGTTGCAACTGCCGCCAGGTAAGAAGAGGAAGCCAAACAACCAAACCAGTCCTACTAGGACACCTAGTCAATCTGCTCCAACCCCTGGTGACCAGTCTTCTCCGCCCAAGATATCGCGCACAGCACCCCCAGCTAGGCTCAGATGCACGGTCGAAGGATGTGCCACTCAGACCACGTTTGCGGATCCAAAGGACCTGGAGAAGCATGTGGCAGAGGCACACCCGCCGAAAGAAGAAGAGATCACCGACCCCTTGGCCTATTGTCTCGAAAGCCTTCGGGTTGTCCTGAACTTGGATACCAACGGCAAATCAAAGGCTGCCGATACACCGGCTCCGAACAATGGGGCACCACCGATGAAAAAGTCGGCGTCGATGCAAAGTCAGACCGCAGGCATCAAGCAACAGCCTGCATCGACACCCATGTCTCGCAACGCCACTGGCACCGGCCCATCACCTCCAAACAATAGCAACACCAGCAACCTGCTACGCACACCTCAAGCCAGCAACAACGTGAAGACTCCATCCTCAGACATCAACAAACCGTCCACGGCCAAAGCCACACCCACCTCCAACAACAAACTCTCAGCCACCGCTGCGACCCCATCAAGCGACGCCGCCGTCCCCGATCCCTGGGCGACCGCCAAAGTCCCCAAGAGCTGGTTCTCCTCCGTCTTCTCCGACGTGGCGGACCTCAACCATCCAGTCTCTTCCGACTTCCTGGTCGACTGGCTCGAGCGCAACCCCTTCAATACGGCCGCCGATCCGGGGACTACCGATAGCTCTGACGCGTCCGTCAACAAGACGAGTCCGCACTCGAGCGACATCAGCGCCGAGGGCGAGCTCAACATCAACTTGACTGCTGCCGGAGGACAAGAAGGCAATGGAGGGCAAACCGGCAGCGACGACGAGTGGATCCCTTCGGACTGGTTGGATCTCGGAGCGGACGGCGCGCTGGAGGGGAATCTCCTAGATCCGGTCTTGGAAATGGATTGGGAGACTCAGTTTGGGAATGAGGGCGAGGTGGGCAACGGCGAAGCAGCGGGCAGGAGGGGGGTGATGAATGAGGATGATGTGGTGAGTGATGAGTTTTTGAAAATATACAAGCCCGAGGAATTGCTGGAGCGGGAGAAGAGGGGTGGGAGGAGGTGAACAACCCTTTCAAATCGTAAGGGTCAGCTTGGTCGCAGGGTTAGCCGTGATGCGGGGGTTCATGCGGCATGCGGAGTCTACTTTTTCTGGTTTTCCGGCCTGTCGACGTGCGATGCCTTGACTAGACGCAAGCGATGGCGCTGGCTGGCGCGATCTGTTCTCCGGTCAGCGTGGTGCTTACCGCGTGTGTGGCTATGGTGTCTGCCCCATATCCATATCCAATCTCCTTCATATACATTCCATATACTAATCAACTCATCTTTTTGAAACCTTCTTATCCATCCCACCCTTCCCATAGTAAAACACAAAAAGAGACATCCTTCCCTCTGTATTGTGATTCTCCATGTCCCCCCCAACTCTGTCCGCCCGTCCAATTTCTCCTTCCCTTCGCAGGGGTGACATCGATATTGGGGAAAATTTGCATGAAGAGTCCTGTGTGATGCATTCGTAAAGGGTAAAGCAATCGCCAGCAATTTCAGACACACGCATGCGGATCACTCTCACTATGCCACAACGCTCGCCAAATATCCGCACCATCTGTCTGTCTGACTAATTGAGGGAGGGAGGGAGGGAGGGCAACGTGAATTGAATCGCCATGATTTACTTGACTCCCCAGACCAGCGCGAGTCTTTTTGGACTCCTGTTGTCGGTTGTTTGCTTGCTCAGCTTTTCCCCCCTCTGTTTTCCGTTTCTTTTCTTACCTTTCCCTTGTGGAGGGGGAGGGGGGAGTTGGGGGCTGGGCGGAGGGCTGGTATGATAATTACATCTCAGGCTGAGCTGGGGACATGAGACGGGATTCATGTGGGGGGGCGAGGAAGAAGGGAAGGCAGCGATAGAGTTAGTGGGTAGGAAAGGGGGCATGGGGCAGTAGTCGAGGCGATCTCGCCCCGCCGAACCAGAACGACCAGGAAGAAAGGAGAAGAAGAAGAGGGAGGAACGCACGGGATGAACGATTCTCTGTGTCTAAATAGTACGGATGAGAGTTTAGAAATTAGGAGGCCGAGAGGAGGAAAGGGCCCGTGTTGTTGAACCAGCTGGCTATGGACGTATGGCGCGCGGGCGGGTGCGACGGTGAAGAATTTGTGCGCAGCCGGAGGAAGGACGGGGGAGGGGGAGGGTTCGTCAAGGGAATGAGGAAGGAAAAGGTGGTGCCTTATTGTGAATGGGTCCCAGGGGATGATTTGGGAGAAGAAAGGACGGGTTCCGCGGTCGAAAGAGAAGATCGCTGGGAGGTTGAAGGAGGAGGCACTAGCGTGAAGTGGTGGGATTATTTTTCCCAGTGGGATCGTCCGCCTTTGTGGGCAAGAGCGAGGAAATCCCTCCCCCGATACGGAAGTTGGGTCGGGCGATGGGGCCAATGGCTTCACGACGTACCTGCGCGGTGCGGCATATCAATCGGCGCCGGTGAAAGCGACTGCAGTAGTGTGACGAGACTAGGAACGATCTCGCTTTGGGAAGATGGACCAATGGCAATTGTTCACTCAAAAAGACCCTGAGGGAAGAACGACACGTGGGGAATCATGGAATAAACAAGCAATTGGTTTTGTACTTCGTTTTTTGTTGCTCA
The DNA here is from genome assembly GCA_003073195.1 of Ramalina intermedia. Classification (NCBI taxonomy): domain Eukaryota; kingdom Fungi; phylum Ascomycota; class Lecanoromycetes; order Lecanorales; family Ramalinaceae; genus Ramalina; species Ramalina intermedia. The sequence continues at coordinate 784,814 of PEKF01000198.1, forward strand.
TTTTCGGACTATCTGAAGCTAATGCCAATTTCCATCCCCTTTCCTTGCCTGGAGGAAACATTGTTCGACCAATTTCATTTCTATCTCAAACGATTGTCCCTGTCACCTATACCCGTTCTAACCCCCCAGACAATTTCATCCAGGCAATCACCAATCCCCTTGATTTTCCTCCCGTTCGGGTGAGATGTGAGGTGTTTATAGATTGATGGGGCCGACAACATTGCAAACGGGGCCGACGGCGATGACACCCGTGGGAGCTGCGCAGCAGGCGAGCTGTTGACCCTGGGCGCATTCTGAAGCAGAAAGGACTGTTGGAGGCAAATGTCAGCCGAGGTAGGTACAGAGACGACAGGCAGTGAAGGATGGCTTTGAAAAAGGGGGAAAATTGGATGATTGGAGGAAAGCCTTACTGGGGACCTGGATGCATCCGCCTCCGATGGCACCGATGACGCTGTTACAGCAGGCAGCAACTTGGCCTTGGCTGCAGGTGGTTGGGGGTGAGGTGGTGGTGGGAACAGCAGAGGCCATGATGGCGGTGGAGAGGACGGTGATGATGGTGGTGAATTGCATTTTGAAGTGTGGGTTTGGGGGTGATCTGGAAGGATCGGATGAAATTTTTGAAGATTGGGATTGGATTGTAATTTGGATTGCTTGATGTGTAGATGATGTTGTGGATGAAGTTTCTCAGAGAGGTGGAATTGACGGCCTTCTTATAGACGTCCAGGAGGCGCTAAGACGTTGTCACAAGGTGTCTCTTTTCGACAATTGCTTCCCCCGCTCTTGTCTCCTTCCCTCGCTGTTGTCAGATATCTGCATGTACGCTTTGTCATTCTGGTTCCTCATCATGCAACGTAGCAACACCCGAACCCAGTCAATGCAGCCTGAGTGTGATGAAGGTGAGATCTTCACTGCAATGCCCAAGATCAGAAGGATAGAGAAGCTGTATCCAGGACCTTCGTCCATAGCGCTGCCGAATTTCGCTTGAGAGAAAGTGGGACTGCCAATGACGAGGAGGCTTCTTGATCCGGTCGATCCGCGCTCGTCCCTTCTGGCTCAGGACGCGAGGTTGCAGCTCGAGAAGGTTGAGGATTCGTGAGGCTATTTGCCGGTGGTGCCTGTCCAGAGTATAGCTCGATCCACTGCCGGCTCTAGTTTGGTTTCAGGCGTGTCCTAAACGCTGCAAGTTCATCACGTCGGTGGCTGTCTGATTGGGAGCCCTCCAGCAACTCCAACCTGTACTCCTCGAGAAGTATGACAAGATAAAATTGGTCTTGGCAAAGCTATACAAGACTCGGAAGGTCTTTCAAGGGTATCCGTCCATAGCATGGCACGTCCAATGAAGAGAGAAGATGGGTCACCCACCCCACAGACAGCTCGCCAAGGGCCAGAGGAGGCTCATGAAATGTCACAGGTTTATCCGGCAATATTTCAGAAGCTGTAACTCCAGGCTATGTTGCGGGTGGAGGCAGAGGCACGAGGCCTTTCTCGCTTAGCGTCGCCACTGGCGCTGGTTATTGGCAAAATGCCTTCAAGCCACAGGGTCCACGACGGTGCGTTTCCTGACTCGCAGGAGCCTGCTAGTACGTAGCCTGATTTCCGGCATGATATACTTGCGTTGATGGCGCAGGGGACCAGAAAAGGGGGGACCAAGATAGAGAATCCTATACTGCGTATTACGAGCAGCATGGTGCGAACTTAGGCTGACAGTAGTCAGGAAGGCCGCTCAGCCAGAGCACGAGCTTTTCGTGCAGCAGGTCAGATACATTTCGTGCAGGCCAGTTTCAATTCTCGTGATCGAAAGCCCCGAATGGCATGCAAGACTGCTCCATTCATGGGAAAAGTGGGCATTGGCGAGCGGCTCGAGAATCATCGACGGTTGAAGAGGAGCATGCATAAGCGTTGTGACGCTCTGCCAAAGACGAAGAGGGCGCTAATCCATGCTCGAGAAGTCGTCCTTTGGATCCGAGGTATCATCATTATTGTGCTTCAATCACTTGATGTGTCGGGCGGCATGTGGTTGCGCTATGCCGCTTGTTGGTGGTAGAATGACCATGCATGAGCAGCTGCGCCGATGGCGGCCTGCTGAAGCCTGATCCTGCCGTATTTCGTATATTTTGGTTCAACGAAGTTTGAAGCCTCAGCTGGGAAGCTCCCGAGCGTCGACCGTCTTGAGCGCTAGTAACGTGATGAGCTAGGACCGGAGCGTTGCCGAAGACAACAGTTGGGTTAGCGATCATGTCGATCAGCCAGCAATTTCGATCTGCCAATACCTTAGCTTCTTCTTAGGCCAATAATGGGGTCATAGCAGACCAATCATATCCGCGCCTTTTCCAATCATGCGCTACAGAGGACACGCCGGTGGCGGTGAGAGCCTGACAGGTGACGGACTCGTTCAGAGGTTGCATCAAGGCGATCCAATCGTCGCTCAATCAGGCTATCCGCTAGGCTGAATCATCACCACTTCGGACCTAGCGGCAGCAGATTTCCCCACATCTTGGCAGTTGGCGTTTGGCATTTGCCATGCAGGACCATAAAGAGGCCGGTCATCGGTGTTCCCGTTGAGTGTGAACATCATTCTTCAAACATATGTCGGAGTAAGCATTTTGACTCGCCTAAGACATTTCCTGATTCGGCGGTCCCATGTCTTCCAACGCAGCTACACTGGTGACGAGCCGTTTCTGGGAGGTGATGATAGGTAGCAGAAGAGTTTTTCTGCACCGAAACAGGGTCGCCACGGTCAGCTTACTCCTCAGACGCCAATTTAGGCATTCAGCTTGGCTGCATGGATTTCTTCCTTGTAGATGCCAGCACCGGCTTCGTTGCTGCTCTCTAGGTGCAGCCGATTGGTCTTGCCAATGTCCCGATTCGAAGCTCGATGAAATAATTCCAAATTGACCCGACCTCACAGCTGCGTTAGGATAGGTCTCGATCCTTGGGTGTTGCATGCTCTTCATGGGAGAGCAAGACTGGATCCTGCGCTGTCGCTTGCGGCTCTGAATACTTTGAATGGCTTCAACTGTGTGGGTTCGGGCTTATCGATCTCCCATCCTGTGGAAGGGCTAGGAAATACAGCCGCGGTCCCGACAAACTGATTCTGTGAAAGGCTGATTCGTGGAAGTGGTCCCCGAACGGAAGGATTGTCCTCCCGGAGAGAGGGTATCACGACCGGTGCTTGGCAGACGGATGTGGCGTCAAGTGAGGGCAAGCCATGGGACGATTCAATCAAGCGTGACGAAATGATGACTTGTCTAGGGTTGACGAGGGTCCCATCTCTTGGGTGTAATTGCATCCATCTTTCCCAATGCTCATGACTCGACGGTAGAGGGCTTTTCTTTATACATCATTTCGTCTTGCCCTGCTCATGGACAAGGCGGGCTTGTGTCGAAACCATGTCGCCTTGTGTTTGCAGCTATTTGAGACGCCTGGTGCGAGATGAGAGAAATGTCTTGTTCATGAGGCTTTTGGGCGGTCGACTGTTAGTGGCACCCATCAGAAGTCACGATAAGTCTGGGAGTGGAGGAACCCTCTCGGACGAGAAAAGCCTCTGTCTTATACTTGATCATGGCGACTGCTGACGATGACTAAATCGAAGACCAGGCTTGCAACCCGGTGATTCCAGCGAACGGGCTGAGCGAACAGTGGACGTGGTCGACCCAGAGCAGGCTCAATACCCGAGGTGAAAATTGATCCCGATCATGGCGGAAGATGTGAAAGGGTGTTCAAAAGATTCACGTGCAGCATGTGAATCCACGGAAGCATGAAAAAGACCAGCGGATAAGACGAAGTTATATATTCGAAGAAGGGACATCGATCAGGATCAAAGCATGCCGTATCAGAGCAGATTGTTCTGTGACCTATGAGGCTAGGCTCGATGGTGTCATTCGGCTAGGCCCGGTGACGCGATTTCAGCATCAGCTGTTGCCTCCGATGATGGCGTGCTTCTTCTCCAAATTACGGGCAAGGTAAGATATGCAGACCGACATCGACAGATCCTGGCCAACCATTTTAGAATATCACCCAAAACCCAAAGACTTGCGCGGCCCACTCATTGCCTTTCCTCGTTGCTGCAATCAGGACAGCTGCAGCAAGCTAAGATGAGTGTCCTTCATCGAGACGGCCGAAGACCAGAAGCAGACAACTGTCTGCATGGTCTGTGCTCAGATTGGCTCTTGCTTGCATCATGTGCGTCTTATGCACAATCACTGCCCCTGCGCCGATGGAGTCTGCAGAGTACATCATGTCGAAGGTGGCTGAGTGTGAAGCCAGCGAATGCGCACAGCAAGATAGGAGAAGGTGCAGACCAGTATCATCCCAGAAAAATGTTAGACTTTATGCAGCTCTCAGTGGTCTGTGAGTACGATAATGCAAGTCCCATGCGGGTCTGATGTGATCGACGATACTTGCTGGTGGTGGATCAACATGGGGAGATAAGCTTGAATGCAAGCGTCCGAGTACGGCAGCTAGCGCCTACAGTAACTACGATAGCTCTATCGCTCAGTAATAGAATTGCCTGTGCGTGATCCTGAATGTTCAGAGAAAAGATGTCATGAGATCGAATAGATGGAGCAAATCGATTTTAATCTTGACATTGATAACATGCCTTCGATGCGATTGGCAGACAGAGCACGCTAGGTCGATGGAATCCTAGTGCGGTGGCTGCATCAATGGACAATCGTGGCCGAGGCGGGGATGATATGAATCTTCTTTCTTGATTCTGTGGCCGAGTCTTCCAATAGAAGCGATCAATACACAGGATTCATCCGTATCAAGTCTCCATCGTGTATGGACGGTCGAACCTCATCTTGTATACCGCTCCTGAGCGAATCGCTCAACCTTTTCAAGTACAATCTTCCGGCCATCAGCGCATGCGTTTTACTGAGGATTTGGTCAACAAGCCTTGGGACTGATGCATGATATCAATCAACAGCCAGAGGTTCATCAGCACGGTGCATTCAATTCGAGGGGCTCATGGAACACTACGATGTTCTGGCCTCTGATAGCGCCGCTTCATTACCAAAGTGGAATCTTCTCGGTGGCATAGATGGTCTCACAGAAGGTCAAGTTACAGTAGAGGATGAGGAAAGCACGCGATGACCGTGGATATTTCGCGGGATGTCTGCAAGCCCGAAGCGCTTCTCTATGGTGGATCTTCAACCCTCCTTTCCCACCTGCGGAAGAGCGCGTCTGGCTTTGATCCGCGCGTAGAGATACGATTTGGAACATGAAGACATTTTGCTGGGGCCAGGCTACAGCGTCAGAGATCTTCCGACTGTCTGTGTTATTGCACACTCGACCCTTTCGACAAGTCCTCGCCTATACGCTGACAAGGCATTCATGAACTCGTTCGCGAATGTATAAACCGGCCACTCTTTTCACGGCCATCATTCTCTTCCTCTCCGCAATATCAACGTCAGCAGCGCCCGTGACAGCAAGCTTTTCTAATATCGATGTGCTGAACGCTACAACAAACCCATCAAAGACTTTCCTCAATTCTACGACCGTCCGCCATCCAAATGGCTTGAACAATAGCACCTGCACGTCCCCTCTTGCTCAGCCTCCAACCACTCCCAACTCCTTGAATTCCATTTCGTTTGATGTACCCAACACCTCCCCTCGAATGACCCTTCTCTTCTTCGCCTTCGGTCCCCCAATCCCTCCCAACGAGTTTCAGTATTCGAATCTTGAAGCAGTCACATCTGTTAGTGGTCCTGTGCGCCGTGGAAATGGCAACAAACCTATCGCGTACGGATTTTGGAAGCACTACGTATTCTTCGAAGATGAGGCCTCGATTGAATATGCCATATCCGACCATTCGCAGCTTGGGGAGGGGAAATCAATGAATTACAACGAATTATTGCAAGTCATAAGGGGAATAGGATATTTCACACTGGACACGAAAAGGTATCAAGGATTTACCTTTGATGTGTCAATTGCGGGCAGAGATAGTGTGGGCGCGGGCCATGTTGAGAGGCATGTGTTGAGTGATACTGGAGCCGGGAGTGGGTGTGAGAGCGTCGAATCGAGTAGAGGTGTTGCCGTAACATGATGAATGGAATGCGATCAACAGATACAGGGAGGCTCGAGGAAGCCGATCGGCTCAACAACAGTCAATCCACGTGCTGTAGTGCATGCTCAATGAAACCGCACTCGAGTGTCTCCCTGGTGTGTGACATCTTTCTAATTCCGACGCTTCAGCCCACAATTCGAGTGACACGAAAAAGATTGCAGGCCTTGATTCAACGTTACCGACAGCATCAATTCGAGTCCTACAGAAGCTCTCTTCTCCTTCCTTCAGACCATCTGCTGCGACATTTGCATCAAATTGTGTCCATTTGGATGACCTGTCGATCAATATCCCTACTAGCCCCATCTTCAGTTGATGGAAGTTGCGGAAGATTCCGAGTCATGAACGAGATGCAAGAGCAGTAAGACATATGGATCAACTAAATTGCGGTTGGGATCACGATGCTCACTGTCTCAATGAAATCATTTGGTGCGCAAGCGAGAAACGAATAATCCCTCAAATCCACCTCCTGACTCAAAGCCCCCAGCTTGCGCGAAGAAGCGACACCAGAGATCACGCAAGAAGCGCCAATGAACCGAAGACCCTTTGCAGAATTCTAGCCGCGCTCGAAACAAAAACCTGTCGTGCACTCTTCAAAATCGCCCCCCAAAGCTCTTGTATATTCAATTTGCGTAAGGCGACACCTTCAGCTTATAGTGGGAGACGTATTTTCAAGAATGTTCGACCTCGCCCTCCGCCTCTGTCTCGCCGCGCTCTGCGTTTCGAGCTTCGCTTGCTTGGAAAACATCGACGATACCACGAAGCGAACGAAGGGAGCCAATGAAGATATTGGGCCTTGATGTTTCTGGATAAGTGGAGGGCGACACGGAAATTGCATCCTACGGACAAACAACAACGGAGGATCATCATCATCATGACCACCCCATTTCTAATATGGACGGTCGCTCATTACTTCATCCTTCATAGCATTGAGCCATGCACATGCTCTCTTGATTGTCCTCAAGTCCCTTCTTCTGGAAACTTTCGGCGCCTCTCCCGTCGCTTCTTTCGCTGCGATGGAGAGCCTTGGTGGCTGAGCCAACGGTCAAACCCGAGCTAGTCCATCCGCTCAACACTCATTCCTGCATGAGCAACATGACCCTTCAAGGGTATCGCCTTGGAGACCTGGCATTGACAGAATTGTACAAGGGAATCTGGCACACTAATCGTCTTGGTGCGAAGACCCTGGACTAGGAACTTTCCAAGTGGGGGGGACTCATCTGCGAATATCTGCTCAGAATTGAAGAATGACCGCTATCATTGAATGACCATCCTACTCTTTCCAACTCTAGATATGCTTCACCTGCTGGAACTGGTTGCAAAAGCGCAAACCCCTTTCATCGGAAGGGAGGGAGGCCAAGGATCTTGTGGCCCCATAATCTCTCGTGGCGTGCATGCATTTTCATCGATTCACGGATGATACCAAATATGCCATGATGATATTCCAAAACCGACGGTCTGGTACTTCGTCGGTGTCAAAGCTCATGGAAGCTGCTCGATACCTTCGATTCTTTCCTTCTGGAGAGCAATGCAATTTTGGACTGATAATACATCGAACGACCGCGGAAGTTCAATTTATGAAGATGTAAGAGTAATTTGAAGAAATCAAGGGTCGCCTGCGCTTGGAATTCATTCTATCATATCTAGAGCCGGTGAAGACTTGTAACTCGGAATATCGCGGGTGCAGGTGAGGCTTGCAAGGTTTTTCAATCAATTTCTACGGGGCGATAAAATACTTGACTCGAAGGAGCGCGTCAAATAATCACCATGAAAGAGGAATACGAGCACGGGAAGGGTGCTGTACGACGTTCTCGCTTAGTACGACTTCATTCACTCCTGTGCATGACATAATCGGGGCGGTGAACCGTACGGTACACTTGCCCTCATTGATAGGGTTCACCGCATCATCCGATGGAGGTCGAGCATACTTCGAGACCACTCAAATCCTCAAACACACCTTTCCCCTGATCTGCCTCTTTATCGAGCCTTTGGATTTCTTGTGTGTCAAAAATCACAGGCGCCAACCTCTCGTCGATAAGAGGTGCTCGTTTCACTTAAGCGCATGAATTGGTCCAACTCGTAATGTACGACTTCATCACAAGTCTCAGCGTCTCGCTGCTGAGTGCGTTGCTGTGGTATGGACATCGAGACGCTGCAGCCGAAGCCATCTTGAGCTTGTCAACCTCCGCGTTGACCACAATCAATGGCCAAGCTAATACAATTACGGTTGCTGCAGCAAGCAGCATGAGTGTCATCGTTGATCAATACGGGGTGCTATTAACAGAAACACTAGCAGAGCTCCAGGAAAGCTTCTCCGTTTGCGCAAGCTGGCTAGATCCACTGGGTCACTCCAGTAAGCATCTCGAATCTGTTTCAATGCAGTTCATGGCCCACAGAGAAAGGGCTGACGCCATCATTTGACGTATTGCAGCAATCTACGAGCAATGCACGGGCGGTGAGAAATGCATGCTCATAGTCTTCCTGGAAGACAGCCCGACCGCAAGTTACTATGACTCAAGCAGTTTGATTGGATGCAGCTACTCTACCCTCCCGCCCATCACGACGATGTATCCCTACACACCTGGTCCATCATCGGGCTGCTGGGAGAGTGGGTTTGGTTGTTGGTATATCCACGACATTATCTTCGGTCCCTGTGGCTAGGGTACTGACACGAGATTCTGTGTTAGTGGGGAGAACGAGCCGTACAACATCGTTTTGACATCCGCAAACCGCAATGCCAGCATGTTCGCTTGTGCTACAGGCGACTATGGCAGCCTGCCTGTGCTGGGATATGAATGGGAGACAGGGACAATACTCGCGAAGGAGACGCCCCTATTGAACGCTACAACCTCGTCGACGATCGGTGCGATATCAACCAGTGCGAGCTCGAGTCCAGGAAGCGCAATTATTCCTGTGTCCTCAACACCAACCGTCTCACCAAAGATCACACAGCCGCCGCAGGGTGCCAGCTTACCGAGACTGAGAGGAAGGGCAAAAGCAGGAATTGCAGTAGGTTCCATCATTGGCGGATGGACCTTGATGGCTTTTGCAGCCGTGATATTGTGGCGGTACCGCAAGAGGAGGATAGAGCAGCAGCAACCAGAATTCTCCTTCAGCGGGCTAGAGAACGCTAATAACAACGGAAACGAAGGGATCCCAGATCAGAGAGGGGAAGCAGCCCCGCCCATGCTGCCTGAACATCTGGTGACCGAGCTTGGTACGAGGGACAATATTGAACAAGTCTTTCGAATGCCTGGCATCGGGAATACCGAATTGACAGGCTCGTCACTGGAGGAGAACGAGTTGATAGGCTCGTCACCGGAGAAGACCGAGTTGACTGGCTCCTCACCAGAGAAGACCGAATTGGCAGGCTCACCAACAACGTCTGCAGAGCTGACAGGTTCGCCAATTGTCTCGCCACCTAATGACGGCTCCGAATCCCCGGTCCTACCGCCTGAACCAATGAGATCGATGTCGGTTTCATCGGGGGAGACATTGGTGTCTCCCAGTCCTCCTCCGCTTCGCCTCCCCTCGGCGGTGGGCAGCATACCGGAGGAGCTGGGAAGATCTGAGCTGCCAAGTTGAAGATGAAAGAAAGGATCAAGAGAAGTCATCTCATAGAAAATGTTAGTGCGCTAGATTAGGAGTCTTGTTCCGTGAAAACCTTCAATCCGAAAGCTAGAATTATATACGTGCAACTCGATAGGTACCACAGTGATATGAGATTGCTCCATCTCAGCCTTTGGTCGCCATCACGCGCCCTTATTGTTTGTCAGCTGATATGGGATCCTCATCTCCAACAGATCCAAAGGGTTGTGATTACGAATGAAAAGATAATCGAGCCGGAACAAGCAGCTTCGCTCGCAGGGACAATGCAACCCTTTGGTAGATGGCTTGAGGAGCCGGGTAAGATGGTGCACTTTCGGAGTCGAAGCCAGCCCGCTTGTAAAACACAACCCCGTGAGACCCTTGATTTTTTGGTACAATTCACGACGCATGAGTAAGTTCCTTATTTCAGGGATCCAAAATTGCTTTCCAGATATCAGGAAGGAGACCGCTGACAATATCAGGGGTGATAATTCTATTATTGATCTGGTATTGAGGGCGTACCTTTCCGACAATCGAAAAGAGAAGCCTACTGAGATCGAAAGCACGTTCAAGAAGACCAAGAATCAAAGCAAATTGTTTCCCTTCTCCGATTATGACACAACCAGCAGCACGATATGCTACCATTCCTACATACTTGCGATTAAATCAGACATCCTTAAAAAGATTGGGAAAAAGCATGGAGCGATATCAGGTTCGAAGAGTTCTGAAGCAGCGTCCATCATCATCTCAGCACTGTACAGATTGAACCCGCTCACCGATACTCTGGCAGTCATCAAAGAAGTGCTGAGGATATTCCCAGCCGTTTCTGGCACTCGTGCTGGAGAACCAGGTTTCTGCGTAATGGACGAGGCTGGCCATCAATTCCCCATAAACGGATTCCTCGTCTGAGATGATCCACAACTATAATCTCAGAGATTCTTCCAAGAGACAGCATCGCTCATGACCGTAGGCAAGACATGTCTCAAGCTCGACCCAGACCCAAGCAGTTCGCCTTCCGTAATTTCCCGACAGTTCGTAGCGAGTATTCAATCTAACTATGTCATATCGTCAATGTTGGCTTGTCTGGGAGATCTGAGCTGAGATGCCGGCCATCAGAGGTAAAGGTGTCTTCCGCAGAGCTCCTGGCATGGAAACTGTCTAAGATACGAGTGAAACCTGTCAAAGTGGGATTCGGTATTGTCAGATTGTCCAAGGGTTGAGAATAGTCAACCCCAGGCTTTTTACGCCTACTGAGTAGTCGTCTCGTGGACGGAACCCACGCTTTGGCTCGTGTGTCTTTGGGATTTGGCTTTGCTGCAACGAAGAATGATCGGAAAGGGGTCAATGACAGCATCATCACAGCCACGCAAGCCTCCAATTGTAGCCAGATAAAGACCCACGTGTCGTCAAATTTGCCATGGAAACGAAAGCCTGCTGCTCGGGTGATGGCCATAAGAATCATGCTGATGCTCAGACACAAGAATGCGCCAAGGCCTATCTTCTGACTGGGCTTCATCCGAACCCGCCAAAGCAAAGTGACGGGGATCATCACGACTACGTTTTGTCATTACACAGCGTCGAATCAAGAAGGCTAGGTGATTTACTCAGTAGATCTGTTAACATATCCAAGACCATCGCCACATTTCCACCAGCCAGAACTTCGCTCACTGCTGCTGCAGTCGAGCCACACTGGACTGCTTCGAGTATCAGAACCAAAGCAGCCAAAAGGGTTCCATTTGCTTACTAATGTCAAGTCCAAGCTTTGGGCAACTGATGAAGCCATCACAGACTGCGAACGCGAAACACACAGCGGTAAACCCCATGACAAATTTCCAGTAGGTGTACATGCTCGGGAGTCGATTCACCAGCTGTCTGAAAAGAACGAGAAAGCCGAATTTCACCAGGAAGATGCTCGCCCAGGAAAGAGCCAGATACGACCAGTCGAATCTTGATATCAGCTTAATCTGAGCTAGGAGATCAGCCTCGCTGAGACCGCTTTGATAGACAGCGGCAGGATTGAACAAAAGCCTTGTCTCTAGAAGGATTGATGGTGTACCATAGCAAAGGAGGCCGGTTGCAGCTGTAAGAAACGCGCACGAAGAAAGGAGAAGGTAGTCATCTGGACGCAGCCGCTTCTGAAGCCACAGACGAGTGGTGATACGGCCTGTTGCCGCCACGATGGCAGTGGCAAAGAACACCCAAGTAAGTACCTGGACCTCATCAGTAAGGCACGCTTGACAATTGATAAAAAGCAAACCTTGAAGGCCAACTCAGAGATTCTTCCTTCTACAGAAACCATGGCCTGCTTGTGGTACGTTATTTCAATGCGATCTACCTTGATGGTAAAGACCCAGAAATTTATCTTCCAGCAATAATTCTAAAGATCTAACAGCATAAGTAGCGGGCCTTATGTGGGAGTCTCAATGACAGAGACACGGCAAGCGATCGGCGCGGACTCACTCGATATCAATCCTTCTTAGATTCCCTGCACTCGCGAGTCAGTCATCTCTGAAAAATCAGGCGCTCCTTGTGGGGTCTTTGCGCACGTCTTCGGCTAACATGCATAGTGCAATATGCAGGCTGATCAAGGTCATTTCCTAGACTTTGAAACGGACATAGCGAATTTCTTTCCACGACGGAGGGAGTATCAAGCTCCATATGCGTCGCAGGGACTTTTATGAGAATCGAAACGTGCGTACAATGAAACGCGCTCTTCCTTCCAGTTTCACAGTGAGTAGAATCGCAATGAGTCCATACTTTCCAAGAAGCAATGTAAGACCCCAGAAGCCTAATCTAGCCAGTGATACTGTCAGCCTTGCATCGAAATCAGAAACGCAGAAACCCTGAGAAGACCCGGTGGTCGATTGCTGAGTTCAGGCTTGTTCATAGCTACTCCGTACAGGCCATGGAAGAGGCTCAGCTTTATGACCTGGGAAGTGGACATGCAGATCAATCAGCACCTCACAGGCTTAGTGTCTCGTCAAAATTTCATGCGTTGGGTAATTGCAAGATCCGGATAATGCCCAGTCTCAGAGTTTGCATACCAAGGAGGGATGTGAAACAACATCCCTGATTGACTGTGCCTTATGCCAACCGGAGGATACTTGGTTGAGTCCGTATCCATGATGCCTGGCAAAAAGGGCGTCTAATGAGGGGCTGATATGCAGTCTGCGTGGAGACCCCACAAAACTCTTGCATGGGGTAGGTTCCCTTTTGAGCAGAAACCAAGCAAGCCTAAGCTAAATATTCTGTCCGCTAGGGTTCCGCGAGTGTCAATGCAAGACAATCTTGTGCAGGTACTGGGTACCTACAGATTGGGTTGCATGAGGCAAATCTTTGATTGGCACGCTCATTGCTCAAAGTCTGTTAGCCTGATCCCTGCATCCACCATGCATGGGAACACTTTGAAACCCCCCCGACCTGCGTCACTCTTCTATCATTAGGTAGAAGTGACGTCTGGCGAAGCGTCGCGATTCGTACGGCACCAACCTTAAAATCTGTACGGCAAGTATCAGCCTGAGCCTCCCGAGGGTCGGTGACAGGAATGCCCGCCGACTTTTGGGGGTTTTCATGCTTTGCTTTCACGAAATCGGGACGGCTCTTAACTTCAAAAAGTTCGTAAATGCTACTCAAAACCCAATTATCAATATCTTCCTATGCTTGATACCCTTTCTAAATTTTCTGGGAAATTTTAAAGATTGTTATATAGTTAAGAAATAACGTTCAAGCGAGATGCCCCAAATTTTCGAGGTCCGCGGGTATCTCTGTCACCGACCCTGTTCCACCCCTCGTACCATGCTACAACCGCTGAGGTATCCTTGTTCTACAGGATCTCTTGTACATTCAAGTAGGAACGGCGACAATGTCCCGCGATACCTTCTCCTGCCTGGTGATCATCCCCTCGCCGTTGTTTCGTCTACGTGCATCATGCGGCAGACACGTGCCTACAAGTTTGCCAAGCAATGCAGATGCGCAAAGCTGTCTTTGCAAGGCTGATTCTCCTTTTTTTCTCCCCTTTCAATGCCACAATTCCAGTCTGATCGTGGTGAGGCACTTTCAGCTCACAGCCTCCTGCCCTGACATAGAAGGCAGATCAAAATCCAGGGGAATATACGGAGAGCCTGCTTGCTCGCCCCCATCACTGAGCCGGAGATTTGTCGAGAAGGATACCAGCCGTGGAGACGCCTCATGAGTAGGCAACGGGGGCCAGGCTCTTTGTGATACTACTATCGCTCTTCCTGGGCACCTTCAAGGTCGCGATTGATACTACTATGGTCTCTGTTGCCATTCCGGAGTCTCGACTCAACTCCATGCCCCGGCTTTGCACCTTCTTCGGCACTCAGGCGCTCCTCCCTTCCATTGATCGGCTCCCGGGACCATATTGCCTCCGCTTCACAGGCACAGCTAGGCCTATCGCGGTCAGCAGATTCCGATACGCCCAATGATTCTCCATCCTCATCGCCTCAAAGAGCCTCTTATCACAAACGGCATAGTGAGGAGCATATGAGCCCCCATCGATCTCGGCGCCCTAGGTCAGTGAATGTTTCACTCCCAGAATCAGAGGATATCGGGCGTAGCCGACCAGACTTGACTTCTCCAATACGGAAGCTAGTAATAGAGACAGGCACTAATGAGGCAGAATTGACTGGTGTTTAGGGGTAAATAAGGCCGGAACAGTCTCAAGGGCCAGATAAGGTATACCAAGATTGTTCCAATCGCGTTTCTATAATAATTATCTTAATTTAAGTCCCGTTTCTAATGTCGACCTAAGTGTAGGATAGGTCGGTTCAAGCTACTGGTAGCGGAGCACAGGACGAGGAACGTGGAGAGCCCGGCAAAGAGCCTAAAGACGTAAGTCAATTCGCTCCTGAATATGGATCTCATCCGATCATTGATATCAGTCGTCCAATCTACTAGTGGTGATGAGACAGACTCTCGCAAACGCTTGAAGTGAGAATGTCATGAATTGATGAATGATTTAAGAGTCTATGATAGGAAAAGTGGAGTCAACACCCGGTGCCGTACACGAGTGGGTACGCCTATCAAGGCCTAGAGACAAGAAAATGGAACTAAGCCAATTGAGGGTCGGCGAGACAACATTATTACCCAAGGAACTACAATAGGGGAAGCAATGGTTTTGTTGATGCGCGTGCATACCTTAGGGGGGATCATATATTTTTCTAGATCCCTCAAACGGACTTCGATATAGCATCTAGAATGAAACGTCTTTAATCTGCGCTCAGATTGCACTCAATATGCCATCAACATGCCATCAACATGCCATCGGAGGCTTTTTTTTTGGAAGGGCCATTCATAGCCATTAGCTGAAACTTGATTTAGGTCTGATAGCAAACAAACCAAACTCAATTGGCACTTGAAATTATATCAATGGTCCTTCAATTGTACATTTTCAAAGATGGCAAGTCACTTCTGGGACGTGGCGGAGTGGAGAGTTGGGTAAAAAATCTGCGCCTCTGATGGGGTTCTCATGTAGGAGGGTTTATGACAGATCCGGTCGATTTCCTCCTGGGCGTCCAACGCATCGTAGGGATACGTCCCCGTTTGCGCGATGTCACCAAGTCTCAGGCGTCGGTCTTGAGATCCCGCTTTCTCTCGTCTGTACAATTCGCCCAAATGCCAGCGTATATATCCTGCGATGTAAGTTTCATCGTCGATATGTGCTCTTCATATCTGCTGGTCTATTGGCATCAATTCTGTTACATCGATCCTTTGGAGTATGTCTGTTCAGGAGCGAATGGCTCTCTTTTCTCTTGGCGGCCGAGAAAGCTTTCAAAGGAGAGAGGCGAGCCTTTGCCCCAATGGGTCAATGGTGGCCACGTAGTCAGCGATGGAAGGATCCTCTGAGCTTAATGGTTTGGTGAGACTTTCGGAGACTCCATATTTATCGTCTACTATCCAGACTCTGTCGCCCGAGCCACTGGAGCTTGACGCTTAGGAGCCAGAAATAAGGCTACACCCGCTCAAACTTGAACAGCTGCTTGAAATCCGTCACCGAGGTTGACATTGCAGAACGGCTGATAAGCGACGATGACTCGGAGCCTTCTCAATGCTGGAAAGCAGCCGAACTTCACCACATCTCCGAAACACTTGTCGGGCGAGTCTCGCTGGGCTAGGGGTATCACCCGTTGGATCTGATAGCCGTCCTCTCACCTCCTGATGACGAGCTTCGGGATGGCGGCTATTTGGTCTGGTGCGATAAGTTCCTGGAACGTGGCAATGGTCCGAGGAACTGATAGATTGAAATGCATGGTCGAATAGATGGACCAAGATTATTCGTTGCCATCCTGCGTGTTAATACGAAAGAGTCCTGCCTCCAGGCCGGAAGTATCAATTGTTCTGGTTCTTAGAAGTCATTGCTCCCGTTGTTCTACGAGAACCATGTCCTCGCGCTGTACTTTAGTCTGAACCCTGTGATAAGTAGCCGAACGAATGGGCAGATTGACGCCGTCAAGTGTGCTCAAGAGAGCTGGATCCATACGAGCGCGGACCGTCCTTGACTGGGCACGTGCCTGTCAGATTTCTCCTCTGCGCGCTGCCACCGTTGGACAGCGTCCTTGTGCTCTTTGGCCTGCTTTTCTTGCTCCTCTTTCTTCGCCAGATCCCGCTGCGAGGAAGCTTGTTCAATGAGGCCCACCAGCTCCTGCACTAGTGCGAATTTTGCTCCCAGCTTGAACTACTCCCTAAGCTCGGCTTGGAGCTTGTCTGTCTCGGCAGTCTGGTTCTTGAGCTCGTGAAGTTGTCAGCCCGCGCTATCTGGCACCGTGATCTTTATACGTTGTAAGCCAGTTTCCGTTATTCTGCTCTTTATGGCGCTTGTGATGAGGTGCGACTAGGTCGCGTGAGCAGTACGAGTGAGTTGTGAACATGCGGCAGCTCGAAGTCGGCGCAGGATACAGCAACGCCCAACGATGCGGCCGCTAGCGAGCGGATCAACTCTTTGACCGAGCAGCTTCACAGATGGATACCCGACATACGACTTCGCTGGTGCCATATCAATGCGCTTATGCCTGAGAATGCTGAACACTTGACGAAGGTGAATCACGTGCTCCTCCAATGGATGGCTGCCTTGCGATGACGGTTAGCCACCATGGCATCAAGGCTCTCACCCTTAGCTAACGCCAGAATCCTCGTCTCATCTGCAGGTATCCAGATGAAGCGGCGGTCGAGCTCGGTCGCGAGCCGTTGGTGCATGACCACCGGAGAGAGCCTACGGAGCCACTTGAAGGTTACCGCGTATTGCCAGAGTGGAACATTTGATGAATCCTATTGCATGCCAGAAAGGGTAGATGAGCACAGGGGAAGTAGATAGCTCAAAGTCTGTGGTTTTGCTTATTACCAAAGCGGATTTCTTGACGAAAGCGCGAATTGCATGATTCATGACGTCTCTCTGGTTGCAGGCACAAAGAGAAAACACCTCGTAGGGGGAGCAGAGCTCTGAGGCAATCGGTATGACGGAATATACACCACGAAATGATCTTGGGTTGCGTTGATGAACAACAATGCGGCTGAGAAACAGTATATATTTTGGATGGCATAGCATGTAGAAGTGGAAGAACAAGGTTCGTAGTGATGAGTGAAGTTGTAAATCTTCTGTTGATGGTAAAGGTACGTAGGGAGAAAGGTGGAGAGAGAAGAAAAAGGGTGAGGTGAGAGATATTCATACCCCAGCCATGACATCTTTAGGATGATGAATCAGGTAGTGACAGTGACAGACGGCAGTGATGGCAAAAGCGCACACATCGCTATTTCCGAGAGATGCGGCTTTGCTGAATGCAACCTCGTCAGTCACAGATTCCACAGCTCACTGAGTCACTTGCGTTCCCAATATCATCTGGAAACACGTTCACGTCCCCCATTCATCATCGTCTTCACCGTCTCCTGGAAGCTTTCAGGTTCCCGTCCCAGCCATCTCCTCAATTCACCAGATGCAGTTGCACATTCCCCGGCTCTCAGCGCTTCGAAAGTACTCGTCCAAGATTTCGCTGGATTCCCCGGCCCGTGGGATCCCATTATCTCCTGAGTCTTCGGCTCCTCTGTGAGCTCTTGCTGTGTGACTTCCGTAGTCTTGACCTTCTCCTTTAAGCCCGCTATCTCGGCAAGTGTTTGCAGAGTCTCTTCGAGATTCATGACCTTGGGACCACTCAAGAGCATTACCATGTTAAGATATTCGTATTTTTCGGCTGGCGCGTATCGATAAGCTTGCACGATCCTCGCGGTGGCTTCCCCTAATTCGTCCCGTCTTGCCCACGCAATGCCTGCCCCGGAGCCGTCGTGCGGGATCCTCACCTCAGCCGACGGATTCTGGAGGTCGAAGAAGCCAGTGTAGAGTGGGAATGATTCTGTGTAGATGCCCTCGCGGATGGCCGTAAATGTGAATGGCTTTTTGTTTGGAGGGTGCAGGGCGAGAGTCTTGAGATACGATTCCGTTGCTAGATGTGCCTGCATGACGCTTGCGACGGATACTGGAGTACAATCCCCACCGAAAGCAAGAGATGTATAGAAGACATGGGATACGCCGGGGTTACTGGACAGGGTTGCTGAAATCGCCGTCTTGTGAGCCTTCAATGTTAGAGGATGGTCAGCATCGCGAACGCTGAAACGATGAGCTTTCAATCTCGGAGCAATGGAACCCTACCTCGAAACGATGGTGATACTCTATGCTGGGATAGAAACTAGAACCAGCACTGAAATGTCATTGAATACGTCTTTGAGCGAAGCAGTCTCATTGTAATCTGCCGTTCTGACGGTCACGCCTTTGGTTATATATTTCTGGTCGATCTTGTCCGGATGGCGAGCAATCAGCACCACCTGTTTGGGATCGATCATATCATCATCAAGAAGATGCTTGTAGATGCTCGTGCCCAAAGCCCCTGAGGCCGGGAAAATCCCTATTTGAGACATTTTTGCTTGCTTCTGAATGCAAGGATGGAAAGATGGGAGAGATTACTCGGAGGAACTGGCGAGGCTATCAAGTCATGTAGCTTGAACACTTTGTCTAGGGTCAGGTGCTGCAGTGCATATATTGCGTTACTCCTTAATCGCATTCATGTTGGATGGTAGATGATAAAATCCCTAATGTATCACGCGTCATTCAATGAACAAAATCATTGACCTTATCCACCTCATAATCAAGTGTGCAGTGCGCAAAGGGTTTTCGACTTGTGTGGTTGTACCCAGAGCATCGTGTTGTTCACGATATGTAGCTTGGATTTCCGTCGCCGCTTTAAAGGCTTTATCGCTATCCAACGTGGAGCCAGTCGCTGGCTTCACGTATCACGATAAAGCAGCAACATTGCCCCCTCACCTCCTCAGATATAAATTTTACGAGTGAAGGCGCGTCTCGAGAAATTGAATTTAACTATAAGGTTGCTGTAACAACGTGAACGATTTGTGATATATATCTCTCTCATACATTCCATGCGATGCGATGCTTCACAGTGATCAACCAAACATTCTTCCCATAAGCCCGTTCAGCTTCCCCTTCCCTGTCTAAATCCGCCAGGAACAATCACCACTAGCCTTCCACTTTCCACCAAAAACTTCACGGATACGGCAAACCCAGCAACACCGCCGCAGAAAACTCATCTATATTACTCGGGAGTGCCAACGGTGGCACATTAGTATCTGTCCCGAACCTCGACGTCCAGACCTCCCAAAAGTCCACCGACAACTGTTCGAATGCGCCGAGCAAGCTTAGGGACCTATCAGTCGGTGGCACAAAATCCCTCGGGACGTAGCTTCTCCACGACTCATCTTGGAATGCGGATATGAAATGCCTTCGCGTTGGCTCCAACAGTGTCTGGATGGTGGCGTACTGGAAGTTGTTTGTGGGGATGGCTTGATGGGGTCTGATCTCCTCAGCTGGCCCAGTGTTCTCGGTCGGGGTTGCCGAAGGTGCATTGGTTTGGAGTGAAGATGTCTCATCGGCTGGTACGGCTTGCTGGAATGTGTTGTTCTGCGCCAGGCTCGGCTGGTCGAGAGCGGTAGACGACGGCGTGGGCTGAGCGTGATGATTTGCAGCTGATGTGGCAGGAACTGACGTTTCTCCCAAGCTTATGCCTGTTTCACCCGTTTGGGAAAGCTGGGGAGATGTGCTACCTGATGCCAGAGACTTCCCATTTGTGTCCGCCGGAGGCTGACGGCTCGCAGTGTTGTTTGAGGCATTCACTGCTTGGTCTTGAGTCGTCTCTCCTGGCGTCTCCTCAAGGACCCAAGTGCCATTGTCGTCCAGCCGCCACACGGTATTCTGCTGTCCGTCTTGCAAAGGAGCAGAATTGTCGAAGTAGACCTGCCTTGTTGAGCCTAGGCCAGCGGTGTCATTAGGCGCAGGTTCGAGGCCATTCCCGGAGCTGTTTGGGTCGATTTTGGTGCTCCCGGCCTCGACAAATCCGAGCAATTCCAGGTCAAGCGCTGTCGGCCAGCCGTCGTCAAGCACAAAGGGACTTTCATCTAAGTGAGACTCCTGTTCATCCTCAACTTGAGGATCATTGACATCATCGGCCGGCGCCTCATGAACAGAATTGATCGGGTGCTGTATAGAGTCTCCAGTCCTTCGCTCTCCACTGGAATCCATGATCTGCGGCATTACACCGGCGACAATTGAGCTGCGACCCAAGCTCTCGGTCCCGGCGTTGTTCGCCAAGTGAGCGAAGGGCCTTTGACGTACTCTATTTGGCCTATCTGCCGGAGACCGCGTACTTTGGGCATGAGAAATCGCCCCATTTGACCCAGGGGAATGTCCCACATCATTCGAGCGGTTGCCTGCCGAAATCCCTCCATTCGGTCTGATAGCAGCACCAGGAAAAACCGGGGGATCATCGTTTCGCCACCGCGCACGATCCCGTCGAGATCCTCCAGGCCTGCCAGTCCTGACATTCGTTTGCTCTGGGGTCCTGTTGGAAACGTTTGTGCCAACCCTGTTCATTGACCGTTCGAGATGCTGTGGTTCGAGAATCCGCCGTGGCTGGCCCATGGACTGATCCTGGACGTTATAGTACGGAGCTGAAGATGACAATCCTGTAAGGCTCGTGCGGTCGAAGTACGCCGGAGGTGGTGGTCCCATGGGAGCGGTGTGCGGAGCCGCATTCCCTTGATTGAATGCGGATGGGATTGGTTCGAAGTGTTGAGTCTGGTAGGGATTGAACCCCTCGTCCGGCAAAAATGGAAACAGGCTCGGGTCAATCGCTTGCCCTTCTTGATGATAAGGGTGGGAGAGTTGACCATTCGCCTGGGCCAGAGGAGAAGGAGAGGTTTGGGTATGGACTCGTGGAAGGATGGACCCGTCAAATGCTGCGTGCGATGCTTGAGCTGGTGTTATGCCTTCAGACTCCATGGTGACGGGGTTGAGGGCCGTCGCTTGATCCGGCGTGGTCGTACATGAAGAGGTTGTTCCACTCTTCTTTGTCTGGTCTCTTTTGCCCTTGCTGAGGCTCTTACCATGTTCCCGCTCAGGTTTACTCAAAGTACGGCCCCCTTCATTGCTGTTCCTATTCAACGAAGCCTGCGGGATGAATGATCTGAAGTAGTCATTCATCTCCGTTGATACAGCCCGAGAGTCCCATGCTACGAGACCCTCATCTTGGCGAAACCGCAGCCGCTTGTTGCTGATGGCTGTCAGAGCGTACATGCTTTCGGTTTCGGCTTTCCTGGATTTCGGGGGTCTCCTCGCATCGGGCAGTCGGGCTCGAATTGTCTCTCGCAGGATGCGGCTGTCAAGCCTCATCACAGCCTCCAGGTACCAGCCCTCAACCGCTGACGATAGAGTATCAGGCAGGTCGGGATGCACGTACATCGGATTCCGATCATGGTCGATGACCATGCGGCCGTCCGTGTGGATCCAGACTGAAGCTCTTTGGCGGTAATAGTCATCCCGCCATCCGTTGCGCTCGTGTCTGTTCAAGACGTTGTGTCTTATTCTAGGCCAATGAGGACGTTCTCCCGACCAGTCCCTTTGGGATTCCAAGTATGAGGTCACATCATTCTCCAGAGCACCCCTCGCCCTTTCCACGCTGTAAGAGCCTCGAACGCTGGCCGCTGCGATGAGTTCCGCTCTGATTGCACTGTGGAAGACTGCCGGGACCCATTTCTTGTCGACTGGGTGCATGCAGTACAAGTGGCCTTCCCTTTCCTTAAATGTCCCTCTCTCCTTGTCGTTCAGCCCAGCGTCATGAAGTCCGGCACGTTTTTGGCCCCGTGCTGACTGCTTTGAGCTTGGCTCTTCCGGGGCAGGAGAAGATGCTCCCCTCTTTCTTTTCGGTCCTGCCAAGCCGCTTTGGGGGGCTGCAAGTGCCCCTTCATCGTTGTCGACCGTTGCACCAACACCAGCTGCATTGTTCACTGTCTTACCAAGAGGAGATTGACTTGTGTTGACTTGTGCTCCGGTGGCGGCTTGGCCTGCAACGGTATCATAGGTAGTGGTGGTAGGTTGACCTATGATGTTGGCTGGAACGGTCGCGTTGGTAGTGGTAGCTTGTTCAACATTGTTGGCTGAAACGGTAGCGTTGGTTCCAGTTTCTGCATGTTCCGGCTCCCCAAGTCTCTGACGCTTGGTTGAGGGTTCTTGAATGTCCTCAGATGAAGCCTTTCTCTTCCCGTTCTGTGACATGACGACGACTGTGATGCTTATGATGAGGAGTTACGGGGCAATGTCGTGTAGGATGATGTGGAAGAAAGTGATACTGAGTCCTCAAGATGCCCGAAGGTGTCTTCGAAAAGCTTGATTGGAAGATGCAGGTGGGTTGGTGGAAGCAAGAACAAGGACAGAGAGTTGCAAGATATTTATGCCTCTCCATGGAGGGGAATCGACACCGCTTCGACACACATGAACTGTTGCACAGGTTTGTCGAGCCATGTTGGACGCGTTCCATCTTCCTGTGTTTTCTGAAGAAGCGCGTGGTTTCTGGTGTTTGCTCACGATCCGTAGAAGGTAACACGGAGAATGGAAGACGACGGAAGAATGGATGATGAACACAGGCCTAGGAGGAACGCGTCAACATTGGTGTTGGCTTCGACTCATTGAGTCGACACATGTCCTGGAGTATATATTTATAGGTGGGCCGAGTTCGACAGGCGAATCTAACACTTGAAAAAGCAGTGTCGAGATCCGAATGTCTTGTGTTGGGAAGAGAGCGTGAGCCAGAAGATTCTGGTCTGATGTTGAACTGTGGAGGCTCGACACCACGATTTCTGGTGCCAAGCCGTAGATTCGATGGTCACAGGCTGAAGGCATGCCGAATCAAACGGTCGGTCCGAGGTCCAGGGATAATGTTCAATTGTCTTGAAGCCAGTCTTCTGTCGATGTGGGCTTTCCGTTGGCTGTGCATGCTTCCAACCAGATCTAACTGGTGGCCGTGATGGTTCATCTTCCATCTGTATAGAATCGGATTATGGCCAGGAAACTGAAACTGGTCACAGTAGAGTACCGACTGCCTCTATCCAGAATCGCTCCCAAACCACCGGATGGTTCAAAGGGAACGCTCTCGAAACTCTCTCACTTGAGTATATCATCACGAAAAGCGTCGTTGCGTTCTGTGGAGGCAACGTCGGCCGACCCTAACCTGCTACCGCGGCATTCGACTTGGCTCTGATAGAATTGCAATCCGAATGAAATGCGCTGCTTGAATCTTCCCAGGGAGTCAATCTGAGCAAATATTGCCTGATCGCCTTCGCCTCCAGGTTTGATTTGGAATGGCAACAGAGCAACGAATTGCAAACGACCTGAAGTGTATTTTCATGTAGGGGTGTGAGAACTTACTGTCAATTCGATTGACGCAGTCTCCCTGGATTGCTGGTATTTTCAATACCGAAGATGCTTCCCTAGGATAAACAATGTCATTGAGCAGTCTTTGCGAACACTACAACACCCCAAATATTCGTGCCTCCACACGGCATGGTGTCGCCTACATTGGAGAACGTAGATCCCCTGTCGATAAGAAACACGACCAGTGTCCTGGGTGCAACATGAGACAATCGATGGTAGGATGTGAAGTAAGCTTTAAAACTTGACAAGTATGCTTCTCTGTACAACAGCGCTACTTCCAACCTTAATTTTGTCGTTTATCGTCAACCGCTTGCGGTGTTTGTAGGAGCAACATCAACCTCAAAAAGCAGCAAGATCTCAATTAGTCATCCAAGGCCGTCGATCCCGTTGCTTAGCAGCTGGGTTATGCGCACAACACTTTTCTGCGTCTCTGTGTCATGGTGTTCACAACACCTGGCCTGGCCACAGCAATCGAAAAAAGCAAGCCAAGGCCCAACTTGGCCTTCCAAGAAGCTCTGTCCGTTTGCTCTGGTAGGGTAGCTTTTCAGAAATACACAGAATCAATTGCTATCATGCGAATCCCTGCACGGCAGACCGAAAACAGCAATCATGATTGAGAATCAAGGTCGTTCCAAATTAGAAATTGTGCTAGGTATGAGTCTATCTGTTTTCGCGTTGTCAGTGATGGTATAAGTACATGGACTAAATTGGCAGCCGAGATGAGGAGTGGAAACCCCGAGCGGGCCCTTTGGGTCTTAACGAATGGTCTCGTGTACCCCTGAATCGTCATCCTTGAAGTCAGCTTTAAAGCTCTGACCAAAGCTTGGGATTGCGTCACAGCGTCGTGATGAGTGAAGGGGCTCGCAAGTTAATATGGCAGAGAATTATGACAGTCACTTTGTCAGCAAGACGGGTCTCTCCGTTGTGTTTGTTCTAGCTATAAGCTTATGATACGAAGCACATCAGTATTACTGTACCAGAATTTCGAAGTTCCAAGATTGTGATCTTTTGGGAATATTGTTGCGCTGCCATGCTTGACACGGGAGTCTACATCCAGTCTGAGAATTATGAGCCCGGTGTCGCGTACCAAAATGGTTCTCCGGATCGGGTATGGCGCCATTGGGAAGGGTCAGGTATGGCGCCATTGGGAAGTGTCATTGCTGTGTGGCGATGGTGAATAACGCAAGGCTCATATTTCCACAACATACGTCACGTATCACCAAATGCGGGTCGGCAGAACGGCCCGTGCTTTAGGACGAAAAGAAACTTTTATATACCCTTCGACGCTGGACGGGGCTGGTTGTTCGGATCGGGTATGGTGCCATTGGGAAGTGTTATCGCCGTGTGGTGGTGGTGGCCGTGCGCTGTGGGAGATTGGTCAAGTCATGACCATGTTATCGAACGTCTTACATCTCAAATGATCCGCAAATCAATGTTATTGATATCGTGATTACAACCCCATCTCCGATCTCTAGCCTAATTGTGATCTCACTGACGAGGACGATAGCCCGGAGTCTCCTCAATGTGGGGACGTTTTTTTGAGGAGACAGTCCTCTTATGTAGCTGAGCAATAATGAAAAATTCCGAAGCTCTTGAGTCATTCTCTTGCTCCTATACAAGAGTCAAACAAAACGCTACTCGGATAGTATGCCAACATCAGCAATCCCGCGAAGCCATGCCCCATCCAGCCCAAGAATCTACTAAAAACAATGCCTTTACGCCCCATTCACTCCCTCTTCCATCTCACCCAACGCCCTCGCCGTCTTGTCATCAATCACCGTCGGCCTTGCCAACTGCGGCACCTCCACTTCAAATCCATATCGCGCGGTCCACACCCTCCAAAACTCCCCCGAATAGTGGTCTAGCATTTCCATGTAAGTCATTGCTTCCGTAATCGTCGGTACGAAATCCCTGGCTATGTAGGGCCGCCATGCGTCGTCGCGGAATGCGGCTCTGAAGGCTTCGCGCGTGGGCTGGAAGAGCCGCCAGAGGATTGCGTGGTGCACGCGCGTTGTGGGGGTGATGTGGGATGCTTCGATAGGCGTGATTGGGCCTGGGAAAGAGGAGGGAGGGGTGGTGTTGGAGGATGAGCTTGGGTGGTTTGCGATGTTGTTGGCCCCTGGTTGAGAGGTAGAGGCGGTGACAGGATGGGAAGAATTAGTGGGAGGATGGCTCATGGGTTGGGAGGAGCTTGGAGTGTTGTTGTTAAGTTGGCTCATGACTTGCTCGCTTATCTGTGTGAGGAGCTGGTAGTCGTACGATGCAGATGCAATGTCAGGATGCCGTTCTAGTTCAGAGTCTTGGTGATCTTCGGTGAGATCGATGTGAGGTGGTGACCCCATATCGTTCGCTTTTGTAGAAGATTGAATGGTTTGTTGCCTAAGACCGCTGAAGGTTTGTTCATCCATTTGCCTACCAGCAAATTGAATTGCTGCCTTTGCGCATGGAGTTCGGATGTGTTTGTCGGCGTTCTGGAGCGGATGATAGCTATTGTGCCTGACGGTTGCGCCTGAATTTGCGGTCTGGTGCCTACCGGTACCCGCGACAAGGGGTTGTGTGGGTGGTACAGATTGATTGGGGTGGTTTACCGGACATTGCAGATTGCCTGCGCTGTCGACATTCCGGTTCTGGTCTTGGATTATGGGTGGAAACGGATCTGACTGTGGTTCGCTTCCATTCAGGCCAATGTGACTGTCAATCTGGTCAAAGACTCCATGATGTTGCTGCTGTGTCTGGTGTTGTGTCTGCATAGCGGAACCAGCGGCATCTCCATGATTCTGTCCCTTTTGACTGGTGAGAAATCGCCCCGGATTGTCTTGACCGATAGCATTTGCAGAGCCTCCAGGACTTAAGCCAGTGAATTTCCATATTTCATTATTCAGGGAATTCCACAACTGCTCTTGTACTCCGTCCCAACGCTGGTATCTGTAGCCCTGTAGGTCCTCATCGGTAATAGTGCCAGATCCAGGGATAGTATTGTCGAACATGTCTCCTGGGGGTCCGGCCCCTGCCGTCTCTGAATTTGTCCATGGCTGGAAAGAATATTGGTTGTTTGGAAACGCTCCCAGACCGTGGTTGAACATGCTGGTAGCATCAATGCCAGCATTGTCCAGAGGGTTCACGAAGGTTTCTTGCTCCGGTATCCTTTGCTCCTCCCGTGCCCTTTGCTCTTCCTGTGCTCGTTCCATCCCAGCCAGGAGTGTGGATAGAGGTCTCGCCTGCCGTGACAAAAAAGGTGATGTAGGGTCGGGATATCCAGGACGCAAATTTCGGGCAGGCGATGACTCAGGCTCCGAAGACGCTCTCACATCCTGCTTGCTCCTCGCTTTTTTCGAAGCCGGCGTTCGACCTTTCGCCTTACTCGGTTGAGCCTTCTTGTCCCCTTTAAGATCTTCAGCATGCTTGACCTCCTCAGGCGTAAGTGTCCTACCCCCTTCGTTGCTGTTCCTGTCTAAAGACTCTTGGGAGATAGTGCTGCGAAGGAAGTCATTCAACTCTTCCGAAACACCGCGGGACTTCCAGGAGATCAGTCCTTCGCTGGTGCGCCAGCGGCCGCGCCTATTTCCTAGAGCACTCAGACCATACATATTCTCAGAAGCCGGCTTAGACCCAGTCTTATCCCTCCCGTGCGGAAGGCGAGCCCAGAAATCCCGGCGCTGGATCCGGTTGTCGAGCCGGGTTAGGACTTCGAGATACCACTAAGTAAAATATGGGGTTAGCCTTGCCGAATACGATATAGAAGACAAGATTGACTTACGCCCTCAACTTCCGAAGAGAGAGTGGCTGGCAGGTCGGGGATTTTCCTGACGGGGTGATTGTCCTTATCAAGAATCACACGGCCATCAGTGTGCTCCCAGATCCTTTCAACCGGTTTCCGGTAATACTTGCCCTTGTAGTTGGCCTTTCTGTGGATGTTAAGAACCTAAGTAGAGCGCAAAGTCAGTATTATGAGATGAAAGACTTGTGCAGTGTGCTTACATTATCTCGAATCCGCGGCCAATGTTGTCTCTCAGGGGTCCAGTCCCATTGCTCCGGATGGAATGCGGTCTCATCGTGAGCTCTAGTACCGCGCTTACGTTGGTGAGTGTATCCACCAAGAGCGCTAGCCGCGGCGATTAGCTCGGCTCGTATATCATTGTGATATACAGCCTTTCTAAGCTCTCCCGTTTTGGGATCGCGCCAGAACAGTTCCCCTCCAACTTTCTCAACCTCATCCCGTTCCCTGTCATCCCTTCCTGGGTTCTTCATCCCTGCACGTCTCTGGCTCCGTGCGGAAGGCTCCTTCTTCGCATTTGGCTCTTCGGGAGCGGGAGAGGATGCGCGTCTCTTTCCTTTGGTCTGAGATGGGATCCTGGGACCAGCCTGCTCTACCTCATCGTCATCCTCTGAGCCCGAGTCGATATCATCCGCTTGATCTTCTGGTCTTTGACTATAGAAGCTAGCTCCGGAGATAGCTTGAGGTGGATGGATAGGCTGAGGGCAAGGGGCAGGTTGAGGTTGAGACTCGTGTTGAGGTTGCAAGGAATGTTGAGGTTGGAAGACATCTTCAGCAGGAGTGGCCTGAGGGTGAAAGACGCGTTGAGAAGGGGTGGCCGAAGGGTAATAGGTGGGCTGAGGTTGGGCCATATAGGTAGGATAGGAGGCGGAATCATCTTGCACATCGGTGAAAGCCTCTCCAGTAGCATCTGACCCTTCAAGCCTCTGTCGCTTTGTCGAGGGATCTTCACGGGTCCCCAGTGACAACCTACGCTTCCCATATCCAGACATCTTGATGGTACTGTGTCTTTGTAACAGGATGTTGCAGAAGTTGATACAGGATAGTAGCGATGTTGAAGGATGTCTTGATCTAAGTATGCCTTGAAGAAGTATGTCGAGGAAAAGGATGTTGAAGAAAAGTAACATCCAGGAAGGACCGAGAAATTTATATCTCTCCACATGCAGACATTGACACAGACTTGACGCGGCCTTCTTGACACGACAGAGTGTAGGTTTGCCGTATTCATGGTGTTGCAAGGCCCTGTGTCGAGAAGAAGCGCGTAACGCGTGTAAGCTGGTGTTGGAGAAGTCAGGTAGGGAGCTAACACGACGACTTGGAAACACCGATCCAGGAAGACCCATAGAAGTTGCAGCTGATACCAGAAAGGGCCAAAATCGAGTACCATATTGGATCAAGTCAACCCCTGGATTGACAATCGGCACCCAGATGAGCCATCCAAGCGTAGACATGATTTATGGACGCTGAGAGCGTGGTGTTGGCCTAGGAGGTGAGGCGGAATCTCTTGGTCCAAGTGATCAGCCCCGGCGGAGGGAGATCCAAATAGGTAGTAATGCCTCATCGATTATGTCCTTGGGGATTTCGTTGCAGAGACTTTCCTACAGGAAGGTACTCTCTCGAACGATAGCATATCATACTGATCGATCAAGGCAACAAGTTGGAAGCTGGATCGATCAACCGTCATTTCACCGCGAACCCAGCACGTTTTCATATCGAGCGACCTCTTCGTGCACACCGGAAAGGTCCTAGGGCCTAATTTGCGGCCACAGCATGTCTTGCAACAGCTTGCGTGCTGTCTTGAGATTGCTGATCACCCTGCATACAATGTGAGATCAGCTTCATGAGAATCGAATCTTCCATTGTTCCCACACGTGGAATTGAGATTGGTCACGGGGACCAATACATGGTGTAAAGTAGAAAGCAGTAAAAGCTCCATCTTTTAACCGTAATTGGGACTGACATCTCAGTATATATTTACCAACCCCATACAGCTCATATCATCACAAAAACGACAGCAATCTCATCATCGATCTCCTACATGGTTTTTGAAGAAACGGGAAACAGACCGCGATATATACCCTTCCCTCGGCCAACACGTGCTGCCGATCTTCAAATCATGAAGACAGGCGACTTAGCATTGTTGACAGTCAACCAGCTCAAAATCGGGTGTTAGCAATGACAGGTCTGCAAAGCCCGCGACAAGTGACCACGGCAGAATCGATTTTCCTAGGCAACGGGGCTTGTATCCGTGAACCTAAGATTCAAAACTTTTTCTGGGGTCTGGGCAACAAGCAGTCTCCGCCAAATCTGACATTTCTTCGGCTCTATTGCCTACATTGCGCAGTTTGATTTTCATCCTGAATGCTGATTGAAAGCCGGATGGAGCTAGATCAGAGTGAATCATCCAGATAGATCCCCCAGAAAACAAAAACGAAAAAAGAAAGAAAGCAGAGTATGTACAATATGATAGCGAAACCTTCTTGCCAACGATGAGATACTGTGTCGAGCCGAGTAAACAAGTAGACCTGTCATCATGCGGATACTAATCGAGCGCGGCTATTGCCTTGTTTGAATGGGGCGCTGATTGCTTGGTACCTGTTGAGTTAATCTCCTCGCTCGTTTCATGATTGTGTGTATGAACATAGGAATAGTATCGTACAGGGCTGAAGGAGAAGTAATGAATTTTGGGAGTGGAGAGAAAAGCTCTTGCAGGATTCTGTCGAGAACTTTGAAGAACCATGTTGTAGAAAGGACGAGGTGCGGGGTCGAATAAGTTTGTAAGAGGTAATGATATGGTAATTGGTTAACGCGCTATAAGGGCTCATCGAATCATTTCTTCAAAGAAGGTTCAACCAATCGATTAGACGTAATGTAGTCATATCACCGCGATAGACTTTTCTGTACCTAAATTAAGACTCATCATCATCATACAGCGCCATTTCCATCATCAGTCGTTTATTCATTGATTCGTTCATCTTACCCTATTTCCACCTCGCCCTCCTCTGGAACCCTTTATCTCCAATCTCAACGCCCCTCCCACCTCGCCCGATCAATCGGCCCCACAATCCTCATCCTCGGCAGCGCCGAACGGTCCCAATTCATCTGCCGCCACAGTACCTCCAGTTCCCGCACGATATGTTGGTACTGGTCCATGTAACTCGCCGCCATATCCGTGTGCACGACGTGGTCGGCAAATGGTGTACCCCGCAAAAGACCTTGGAATTGAGCGATGGTGGGTTCCAGGAGCGTTATGATGAGGGCCATTTGGTTGGCCGTGGTGGGTGCGGTGTATCGGTGGTCGGTTTGTGCCGCTGGGTTGGAACGAGGCTGGGATGATGCGGGTCGGGGTGTAGTGCTTGGTGGTGATGGTACGTTTGGATGGGTTGGAGTTGGCGTTGGTTGTACATTGAGTGAGGCGGGGATAGGTGGGCGATGAGTCTGGTATGGCGGCAGATTCCGGTGACGTTGAGGTTTGTGGGATGTTGGCTCTGCTATAGGAGTCTTTGCTGGCGGTGCCTGGGAGCTGTAATGTTGTGTGTTGCTATAAGGCGGAGGTTGCAAAGGCTCGGCAGCAAGAGGTCGACGGGGAGGTGGAGACATCAAGGTTGCAGAGTTGGGCGTAGAAGACTTCTCGAGAGTCGCAGTGGGAGTAGGAAGTGAACCCTGGGCGAGCGGTGGAGCTGGAGATGAAGAAACGTAGGGTGGAAGACGCTTGTGGTCCTGCCGCCGGGAATGCTGCGTCGGCACGCGAGGGTGGTCCTGACGCGGCTGGTACGGGGTGTAGCTCGTTGGGCCCTGCTGCAATCGGGCCTTTTTGCTCCCATTGTTGGGCTCTCCCTCCATAGTCTTCCGCTTTGACCCTGTTGTCGCCGTCTCCGCAGGTGCCGGCTGTCCCAAACTAGGCCCCTGTTCATCCAAGGGAGAGCGGTAGTCTGCGAGATCGCCAGATAGTCCAAGAGACGCCCCCATCTCTTGAACGGCCTCTGGCGTCAAGTCCGCGAAAAATCCATCAAACAATGGATCCGAAGAGGATTGGATTTCCTCAGCACTGGGTCGGGAGGCCTCAACCTGCGGAGGTTGCTGCGCTGGGACCAGTTCATCGTCCTCCGGGGCGAACGGATCGTACTGAGGATCCGGGGAGAAGTGAAAATGCTCAGAGCCAGGCTGTATGGGCTCAAGTTGCAATGCTGGCTGAGCTGGCTCCACGTTGTCCTCTGCGCCAGAAAGATCCTTGAACAAAGGATCCGGGCAACCGTGGTTCTCCCCATGGCTTGATCCTAGCCCCTCTACCTGGGATGTTGGGACCAATGCATTGAACAATGCCGCCTGGATATCCTGCGACGCCGTATCCTCACCCGCTTCATTGTCGCCTGGTCGTCCAACTTCCAGATTGCGCTGATCATTGCCTTGACCACGAGCGGAGGGCCAGTCTTTGTTCATCGTTTCCTCCCAAAATGCCTCATCTATCTCTTCGGACTCTGGGACCCAGCCTTCGTCACCAATGGTATTGTGCATTGTCGTTTGTTGCTTCGGGGCAGGTGGATGCCCCGGAGCTGCAGCAGCGGGTGTCGCCACATTCGTCGAAGGAGACGGACTTCTGAGGTCGATTATATTTTTATCGCTGCTGTTTCCATCATCAGGGCATTGCACGTTCTGTGATTGCGAGAAAGCATCATCGGTATGCTATAAATCGTGAGATACCAAATCAAAGACCAAAGGGGATGCATTTACCTCATTTGCAGGGTTCACTGATTGCATGTTGGAGCATTTTCTGGATGTGTTGAGCTATGTTTCAATTGAGCTATAAGTCTGGAAGCAGGGTGGGCTTCCATTTACCTCATTTTCCTCTCTCGTGCCACGATCAATTGGCTCCTTTCCATTGTTTTTCCCGGCTCTTATGGTCGAAAATGCGTCCTCTTCATCACGGACGGCCTGTATAGCAGCCTCGAAGTCCTTCTCGATTTGTCCGGTCATGTTGGATAGGAACTGATATTGACCCAATACCTGAGCCGGCGAAAGGCCACGAGGAAGCAAAATGTCCGCAGAAGAGCCCACGCTGGAAGGTTGGTCCATATTGATCTGTGGAGCGAATCCAGGCGTATGAGCTCCTGGGGCTCCAAAGGGAGGCGGGCGACTCTGAGGCTGTCGACCTGTACGAGGGGTTGAAGTAAGAGCTGGAGGTGTTTGCAATTCCGGTGCAGGACCATCATACCCGAAATTTCGTGCCGACAATGGTCCAGCAGCATCATCTAGTGATGGGCTCTTCTTGTTGGCCTGTTTAGGCCCTTCGGTTATATCCGCGTCTCCATCATTGCCTTTTTTGATGCCTTGAAACTTCTTCACCTCACCAGGACTCAATGGCCCGCCGCCTTCCGTGGTGTTTCGTTCTACACAGCCAGCAGGCAACCGGGATTTGAAGAATTGATTGATGAGGTTGGAACCGTTGCGTGAGTCCCTGTGAAGAAAATCAGGGTCAGCATTGTTATGTACCGTAGAGAACTTTCGAGACAACGAGGATTTACTTACCAAGCAATCAATCCTTCTCGCTCCCTGAAACGCAGTCGCTTATTTCCGATGGCACTGAGGCCATACATCTTCGACTCTTTCTTCACGTCAGTCTTGCCCCTAAAGGCAGGAAGTCGAGCCCGTATATCCATACGGTCGATGCGGGAGTCCAGCCTAGTGATAGCTTCCAGCCACCCTAAGTGAAACGCAGAGTCAGCTTGGATCATACTTAATGAGGTTTTGAAAGCATCAACGAAGGTGGGAAGATCTTTGGAACTTTACTTACATCCTTCAACAGCTGATGATATTGTTGCTGGTAGGTCTGGGAACATGTAAACGGGATGATTATCGTGATCGATAACTAATCTCCCATTGTGCATCATTTTCCCCGGATCCTGGCCGGCATAGAGCTCTTTATACTCCTTCCTCTCAAGACGATTGAGGATGTTGTCGCGTATCCTTGGCCACAGGCTTCTCTCTTCGCTCCATGTTTGTTGTTCTGGATGATACGCGGTGATGTCGGTAGCATTGAAGTCCAGATTGCCATGTCTCCGGGGAACGTCGTAGCTGAGGGTACCAGTCTGGCTTGCCTCTGCAATGAGCTCGGCGCGGATCGAATTATGGTATACACATGGCACGAGAGTTCCGTTAGCAGCTACCCAGCGCAAGTCTCCATCCACGTTCCGGACCGTGCCCCGCTCCCTGACGTTCTGGCCGGGATCCACCATGCTTTCAATGCGTCGCTGACGGGCTGACTTGTCCGAGTCCGGCTCAACAGACGTGCGCGATGGTTTCGACTCCCTCATCTCAGTGTTCATGGTCTCGACTGCCTGAGCAGGAACATCTTGAGACGGCATGTGGACCTCGAGATGCAGAGTCGATGTGGTCTGAGCCGGCGTGACCTGAGCTGGGGCATCATGAGCTTGGATATCCTGTGCTGAGACACTCTCGTTTGGACCGGCGTCGTCGACTGTTACCTCCTCAGTGAGGTTCCATGCAGCGGTGCTGTTGATGATTTGCTCATGGTTCATGGCACTTTGGTCCTGGATTGATCGAGGGCGCTTTGCATCCGGCTCCTCTGAAGTGTTTACCTCACTCGATGCCTTGCGCTTGAGATCGGACATTGTTGTGATGTTGAAGTGATTGATGGTTGGAAAGTTGCTGGATGTCGATGATGCCGGAGGCCGAAGATGGTGTATGGAGACTGAAGATGGTGTATGATGGTGACGGTGATGTGTAGAGGTGACAATATGATGCTTGATACTGAAGTCCAACGAAGATGGTGGAAAGAAGCAAGAAGCAGCAGAGTCCTGACGAGATATTTGTATCTGGCCAATGACCGCTCGACACAGGCTCGATACACGTCCCTCGACACCCATCTGTAGGAAGAACGCGTGTTCCAGAGCCATGTAATGAGAGAAGGAGCAGGTGTCATCTCGTCTATGCCCAGTTCACAGCACAATGGGGAGATAACACGGGGGGCACTTCTCGACATCGCGACGTTAGGTCACGTACGCGGAGCCAATACTCGACACCGACCATGCAAAATGGTAGGTGTTGGGTCATGGTGACCGGTGTCGATGTTGGAACAAAGACCTTTCGACCATGACACCTTTGGACGAGTTCCCACTATTGCCCAACTTGATGTCAAGAAGATGGTGGTCAATACCACTGTAGAAGATACTGCCGTGTGCATGATCATATGTATGAGGTCTGACATCGTGTGAGGCCGTTTGAGGTTGGATATGAGCAAAAACCTCTCATCCGATCATCCATGATATTGGGGAGAACTCATTGTTTCAGAGGTCATCCAATAAAGCCAAGGCTTCCATGAGTCCAAGGTGTATTCTGTGTGCAGAAGTCCACTCCCTGGCGACCCTGTCGATCACATGTAAAGCTCATGTCCAGTGGATCTGAAGTCACTTCCGGGAGGCCGATGTTAGAACCAAACAGAAGTCGATCGTATAAGCTCCTGCCTGCCTCACTCCAAGAAAGTGCGCCTCTCGTCCTCCCGTAGCTGTCCAGGACCGATCCACAGCCCATTCAGCCATCACTCACCACTTTGAAGTTCTCTGACAGCTTTATAGCTCCCAAAATTTGCATATAGACTTTAGGCGAGATCGCCGCAATAAGCCAAAAGAGAAGTCCCTTAAATTACCATCTCAACGGACGACGTAATCACCAGAACTCAGCAGATCCAGCCACGTTCACAACGAACGTGGAATACAAGCACGGCTGCGATACATCTGAACTCCGTCTTCGCGTCGCAGAGACATCATTGATGCCGATGTTGTTATTGGTGAGCTGATGCCGGGGTAAAGACCAATTTTCCACAAATCCAGCAAGGCGCAATAGTCTGCAGGATGTTATGTTAGCTGATGGCTCATGTCGATGTATATATTTATAAATCTCTCAATTTCAATTTGGGGAATGAGAAAGTGGTTTGTTGCGGGATGTTGAGAGAAGAAAGGAGAGTGTGGGAGCACATACCTGAATAGGAGATAAGGGCTGGACCAGCGCGATGATTGGGGCAACAGCACGCTTGTGATTGTGTTTGTGTTTGAAGCGGGCAGTGTCCAGCTGACACCGGGGAGTTGGTGGTAATCAGCAATACCAGCGGTTTGTAGTGTTTGCGTGAGTTTCCGCTCAGTCTTCAGGCGAGAAGGTAGGCCGACCAAGGCACGGGGGAGAGAGAAAGGGCCAATCGAGATGCGCGCCTTGAGATCTTGATGGAAGAAATGTTCTTAGAGGCTTCGTCTAGATCGTGACCTGATAATCCTTGCGCCAACCCGCTCTATGCATGCTCGACTGGCTCCTCCTCCAGTAAAGGTTTATCCTCCTTCCTCCCGTCGGCGCACCCTTTACACGGCGGTCTCACGATATCATTGAATAAGAATGTCCCATACACCAGCGCCGCAAACCCCAAGATCTGCAACCATTTGAAAGTTTCCCAGCCCAGACCCAAACTGACAATCCAAATAAACAATGTCCGGCACGTATCGATTGTGCTCCGCGCAGTCGCGCTCACAGATCTCGTCACACTTATCCCAAAGAAATTGAAGCCGCCAATGCTGATCATGATGAAAATGGAGGACACAGCGATAGCGCGGTAGGATGTGATTTCCCGCCAGCCCTCCACGGCGTCGAAGTAGCCGTTGCGGCCTGCATCGGTGCGGCCGACGGCGAAGTGTAAGATGATCATAACGATGAGCGTGACAGTAAAGCCGAAGATGCCCTCCCACCCGACGACCTTGAGGGGCTCGAGCGCGTATCTCTCCAGGATCCATTCCTCCAGCACGAACTGCGTGGCTGTGAAGATCTGAGCGAGTGCGATCATCAGGACGCCGATGACTGTATACACCGCTGCCGAGACCTCGGCATCTGCCTTCACCTCCCCGTCGCTGCCATTCAGAGCAACGTCTCGTATGAGCAGCAGCATCCTCCGAGGATCCGGCTGCGCTTGGGGGTCCTTGGCTATTGCGCCAGCGAGACCCACAATGGCCACGCCCAGTACCACTATGAATAGGGCGGACCATTTGTAGATGGCCAATCGGCGACCCAGGAACATCACACTGAATAATCCCACGAATAGGACGAGGGCCCCGCGTGTCATTTGGTATATACTCGCTGCCACGAAGAGGAGACCGACATTCATCAGGGTGGTGCCGGTGATGTCGCAGCATGCTGGGATGGCGAGGTAGAAGACACGCGCTCCGCTGAGCTCGCGACGGTGGGAAGAGGAGGGGAGGAGGGATTTTGCGACCACGGCGGAGGAGGCTGGAGGAGGGAGAGAGGTGATGGATTGGGACAGGTCTTGGGAGGGACGCTCTTCCTCATCGGAGTGACGCGGAGAGGCGGCTTCTGATGCATTGCCGTTGACGGGCGCGTAGCCGCCATGGAGGAGAGGGGCGGAGGAAGAGGAGATGTAGCGTTTGTAGAGGTAGTGGAGGAAGACGACGAGCCAGCAGCCCATTTCGCCAATGAACATCTGAGCACTAGGAGACCCTTGTCAGCAACTTCCTGTAGACGCACGTCTGCAGACTGATCAAACGAGGGTGGGCACACGTTTGTATCACGGGCTGAGAGAAGCGGCGGATTTGGTCGGGGTCAGGGGAGTCGCAATTGGCAACGCATTGGAGGTCCTGAAGAGAGATGGAAGGTCAGTATGGCAACAGGAGAGGTGTAGATTAGAGTCCCTGACCTGATACTTGGATAACAAAGTATTGCAGACGCCGGTAAGAAGCATCATGGCCACCAGAAAGGGAATCATGAATCGGTGGCCTCCCATGGATTCATCTGAAGATGACATGGCCGCGGTGGAGGACTGAGAATAGCTGCCTCCGCTGAGGGGGTGGACAAAGAAGGCTACCGCTGATATGGATGCATTTGATAGTGAGGACGTCAACGTCGCAACCTGCTATATATGACGGTAGAGTTGTACATGTGATCGTTGCGAATGATCCAATTCCGTGCTTATCGTGGTCGATGCCGCTAGTCCGAAAGAGGGAATTCAAGATCAGCAAGCAGATGATTGGATGATTCGTTGTTCAGTTCGCCAAGTATAATGTTTTCATTAATGGCTTTGCAACTGTGATCATCGGCGGTCAGAAACGCTCTCATCAGTCTATATGTCCCGCACAAGGCAAGTCAACCTTCTATGCACATCGTCGCGCTTATCGCATCTCTTGACCCAGATTCCATGCTCCTACTTTTCATCCCCTTGACCCATATTGGAGAGCGGACTAGCTCTGCTGATTCCTCAACCCCAAGAGGCTGATCGCAGCACTACCCTTGATGGCGCTACTTGTCAGCCCGTGATCGCGCTCTCCTCCCCGGCTCCCTTCTGAATGCCCGGATCCCTTGTCATCTTCCGAAATCACCCTTCGTCTCGGCAGCGCCGGCGTCCTGAACTCTTCTTCGTCTTGTATCGATCGCCTCACCAGGCTCAGAGAAGGTGACAGAGGGGGCGACGATGGCAGCTGAGGGGGAGTCGCCATCTCCACATCGATTTGCTCTGTTGTTGGTGTCCGCGAAGCGCGTTGTGGCCCTTCGTCTTGCTCGCGCGTGTCTATTTCTATTGATAGCCTGCTCTTCTCTTGCTCTCCCGTCGTCATCCGCAATTGGTGGAAGGGCACGTCGACCTGATTTGTCCGGATCTTGAAGCGCGCCAACTGTAGCCGGAGCCGGAGCGTCTCCACGTGCTATTTTCACGAGTCAGCCAGGTGTCTGAACGTCTGAGACAGTCCTGATGCTCATACCCGACTTGCTCTTGATCGTGATGGCTGCGTCAGCTCCGTCGCGGCCGTCTGCTGCGAGATGGTTGTGCTGTCCAGTTCGGAGCCGTTGGGGGTGGAGGGGGCGGAATCTTTGCTACTGGTATGATCGGTGGGTGGGTCTTCTTGGCTGGAGGGTGGATCGGTGACAGGAGAGTAGGGTGGTGTTGCTTGGGGTGCCGTGAAGGCCTGGACATGATGGTCAATGCGACCGCTCCATAGAGGGCGGGGGGGGTTTTTTGGAGTCCAACCTTTCGTTTTGAGATTTCTCTAGCGGGATCGCAAGGATCCATGTCCTCTTTGGCTAAGCCGTTAGGCACCTCTGTGACTGACATCTGCCAATATGATCTCTTCTGCCCTGTTTGGAGTTTGCTCATTTTGTCCATAATCGCCGGCGCAACAGGCGCGTTGACCGGCAGATCGCTGAGGGCGCGTCGTGCGGGCAACGCTGCGGTCATGGTGAAGAGACTATAAGGGGAGAACAGTCAGCCTGTGTATCTTTGCATGCAGCGGACAATGACCTCGCCCCCGCTAACGGGTGCGTACCGTAATAGATGCTGATGATGGGCAATTCAAAGAGGGCGACGAGAGTAGGATCACTTGAGGGAGGTGTAGTGCAAGTGCCCTGGCCCCAGCTGCTCGGACCTAGTCAGAGGAAGAAAAGAGCAGTATGTACACGCGTGAGCAAGATTATATACAATTCAATGCCATCAACAGATCAAAACAACAATCACATCGCGTCGCCATCTTGAATGCGCGCGGATTTTGTTCCACGGAGTTTGTATCAACACCTCGGCCCCGCGCGGCCTCTAGGCTGTTTGCTGACTAAGAAAATCTTACCAGAGCTATCATTGGTGCATCCCGTTTTCTTTCCAAAAATGCTTCCAGGCTCATACAGCGGAGGATCAGAGATGTATCACAGTTTAGGTCATCCCATGGTACATCCAGGAAATCAAAGAGAAGGCAGATACGGTCTTTCAGGCTCAATGCTCTTCGCAAAGCGACGGAACTGCTGCTGAATCTTTTGTGCCCCGTCAAAACGTTACGTTAGTATCGCATTTTGATGGGAAACCTGGTATCAACATTGCTACTCATGATGCAAGGCCTCCAAGATATCCTTGAGATCTGAAGAAACGTCGCCCAAATGAATTGAAACCCGATGCTGGATCTGCAACATCCATTTTCACGTCAATCTGGGAATGGTAGGAGGGCAGCAATATCGTCATGGCCGTTGTGTAACGCGGTCTCCCTTGCATTACCGTGCTCACCCTTCACTTCGACATCTGCACCATTTGCTAGGAGCATTTGGACAAGCTCTTGGTAACCTCCTGTAACGGCGACCAGCAAAGGCGTTGTAATAATCGCAGGATCCTCTGAGTCGATGTCCCGGACCTCAATATTGACATCCGCGCCATTTTCCAAGAGCAGTCGGACGTTGTCTTTGCGGCGGCTTCCATACATGTCTTTGCGTCGGTTTCCATAAATGCTTCTTTGGCCACTTCCTAGGTAGTCCACCGCAACCAGCAAAGGCGTGAAAATAGTCGTGACACCATATTGCTCGTACCGGGTCTTGACATTCACATCTGCTCCATTCAGAATCAATATTTCGGCTACCTCGGGGCTCTCGTAAGTAATGGCGTAGAACAAAGGCATATGATTGCCTCGTGTAGGTCTATCTTCCTCATCGATACAGTTGACAATGGCATCATTCGCCAGCAGCAGCCGAACTGCGTCTGCATGACCATGACGTGCCGCCATGCACAGAGGCACACTCGTGTAGATACCTTGGTTCATAGCATTAACTTCTGCACCCTCTTCGATCAGCACTTGGATCATGTCTGTGTCCCCCGTTGCGGCAGCAAGCCATAGTGGCCTCCCATATACAACGAGAGCATTGCCGCCGGACGGAGACCACTTCTGATTGACACAGCTGCCTGCTGCAATAAGGAGACGAGTGCATTCTACACGACCGTGGCGGACTGCAGCAAACAATGAGGTGCGAAACGGATCAATGTGATCATGCTCAAACTCAAG
The DNA here is from genome assembly GCA_003073195.1 of Ramalina intermedia. Classification (NCBI taxonomy): domain Eukaryota; kingdom Fungi; phylum Ascomycota; class Lecanoromycetes; order Lecanorales; family Ramalinaceae; genus Ramalina; species Ramalina intermedia. The sequence continues at coordinate 824,833 of PEKF01000198.1, forward strand.
ATCTGGCCTGGCACCATGCTCCAGTAGAACTCGCAGCACATCCGTGTGTCCTTCACTGGCTGCTGCGCCAAGAGCTGTTCCGGAAAAGCCCACCTCTAGGCTCATATCCTCAACGTGATCAACGAGCTCTTCAACGAGGCCTGTGAATCCAAGATAGGATGCCACATAGAGAGCTTTACAATCGTGACTGGAGGCCGTTCTTGGTCCGTAATAACGCTGATCCAGGTACGCTATATCTTTGTCATTGTCAATGTCTTCTCCGTCGTCATCAAGGTCTTTTAGCCGGTGTTTATCAGCCTTAGTGTAAAGAAAGGCTCGATTGCTCCCATGTGTCCAGACAATGAATGCGGTCTCGCTGCAGAACAATCTTTCCACCAGGTTTCTGGTAATCGCATCGGTTGTCGTCGCGTGGTCATCCCAATGGACAGCACTGTATTCATACAAAGCATAGTCTTTCTCTACGGCTTTTCTCGAGAATTGTTGTTTACCAATTAGGACTTCGTCCAGGTAGAGCAAATATGTCAAACATGCCTTGCCAATATAAGCCTGTGCAGTCGACTGCTCAAAGGAGAGTGAGATCCGTGAGTCGCTGACAACGGAGTTGGAAAGTAGGTGTTCTTGAACAGAAAAGTGTGCTAGTCTGACGACACAATGCACAGGATTTTCTTCCGCCCCTCCGTAAAGGGCTACTGAAGTGAAGCTAACCAATGTAGAACAGAGATGGAGTGAATCTACTGGGTGTCGTAGGCGATTCTCTGGATCAAAGACGGGAGTATCGTCAACAGATATGGCGACTGCCTCAGCAAGCTCGCCCAATGTAAGCGGGCGCTTAGCGTAGATTAGCCACCGAAGCATCTTGAGGACGTCTTCGAGGTGGTCTTCTTTGACATTCTCCAAAATTCGCGCGTAGGTCTCATCCAAGGTCTTTGGTAGACTGCGGAGCGCTCGGCGTAATGTTACTGGTTTCAGGCAATTCTTCAAAGAGTCCATTTGACAGACAGCCCACCGAAACCTAGAGACGAATAGATAAGCTAATACGACCTGTGGTAAGGGAGACATAATGTGAGTGCAAATGACTTGAAGGCAATGTAACGTGAGCGCACATGACTTTGATCTGACATTAGAAGTCATTGAAAGGGTGCTGAATGCGAAGTTCAACCTACATTCCTTGTGACCCTCTCGCTAAGGCTGTCTTGATCTCGTCCTTGATGTCCATTGACCATTTCCGAAGTTGTGGGTCATGCTCCAGCTGATCATCCACTAGTAGGCCGATGTCTGCGTCAACCTGCTCATTCTGGATCGATGTCTCGATGACATTCAGCCGATCGAAGACTTCCACGATGTGTCGCTCTCGTCGACTGGTACAAGCGATATGCAGGGTGGGGATCTGCCGCTCGGAAATCGTGGAAATGACATTCAGTAGTGGTTGCAACTCTTCACACTCATCGAGCGCATCGAGCACCATGAAAGTTTCCGCGCTGTCTCGAAGGTTGTCCTTCAGAGTCGTGAGGAGCAATTCACGGGCTGGCTGCCTCGCACCTCGATCGTATCGTTCGTATAGTCCCCTCAAAGATGCGGAGACACGCTCTTGCTGCCATACTATCTGGCTTACCATCGAGCGCAGAAACATATCGACTTCTTGCTTCTGGGTATCATTGAAGTCGAAGTAGTAGTAAAGTAGTAGGCTCTTGGGCCTGCTACGGCGTAGACTCGCGACATCTTCGATCACCGTGGAGCTTTATCAATTAGGATTGAGATGATTGCAATCCGTGGGACGGCCTGCTCACCTGAGTATGGTCTTTCCACAGCCCGCTGTAACCACTATGTGAGAATTCTTCAGGCCCTGAAGGATTCAGGCTTCCATACTTACGGATTCCGTGAAGCCACAAAATTCTGTCAGTCTCGGTCTTCCATTTTTGGTACTCGCGACTGGCCAGCAGCCAGAGTCCTGTCTTTGGCTGCCGGGCTTGGCAGGCCTTATTGTGGTTCAAGGACGGGTCGGGTGCATTGAGCCAATTTACAATCTTCTCTCTATAATCATCTGCTATCATCAGCATCCTCATATAGCTTCGCAACTGCAGCTCAGGCAGTGATGTCAATAAGAACGACTCACCGATCGTGAAAGACTTGAAGCGATCGTTGAGGTTGGAAACTTGTCTGTTACTTTTGGTGACCCCATCGCGAATTGCAAGCATTACAGTGCTGTCGGACTCAAATCAGTCCCATTGTAGACATCTTTCCCCAGTCCACTGACCTTTGATCTGCAGTCAATGCAAGTTGAAGGACAGATCTCTGCCCAGCCAGGATGTCGAGGCACTCTTTGACCTCTTTTTCCTTCAAAGGCCATTTCAACGCTTGGCCCAATCTGCTAAAGCGGCCCTTTTCGGATGTCAATACACTCTCCAAGCGTTCTAGCTCGACTTTGCAGGCTTGAAGAGGGTCCGCAATTGCATCAAACGAGGCTGATTTGTTTTCGTCGTCAGAGGCAAGATCCTCTAGACACTCGAGAACGCCACGAAGCTGTTGAAGCTCTCGTTTTACAGCATTGATCTGCTTCGATGCATGTCGTGCTCCTCGCTGGTATTCATAGATGATTGAGATCACTTTGCCCGTCAATTGGGTGACGGAGATGACGGCGGAGGCTGCACCGAGCGCTTCCATGGTCAATGACAACGTTTTGTTTACCCTCAGTAAAGTATGGCCTTCCGGTCTCTCGATGGTCGAGGCTTATGGACAATGTCGATGAGATGGTCAAGTGGAAGATAAGAAGGGATGTCGTCGACGAAGCGGGCACCTCAGGCAACCTTCAGGTAAAACGCTAGCCCCAAAAGGGTGTTAGCTCTATGCAATCAATTGTCGTTGCGTCCTGGAGAATATTCCCTCTTCAGTTGCACTTCGATCCATCTCCTGGGGCAAAAAATTTCATCAAATTCATTCTCACGTTACGCTAACAGCGCTATCGACAGCAGTGGAATTCTCAGGGGCCCAATCTTGCCCGCTTGGATCAAATCCGAGTTGACTGAAATGTGTGACGGGCTCATCATCTTCCCCACTCGTCACCAGCACATACGTCTCCCAAATGCGCTCATAAGGCGGAGAAGCCACTGATTCCGCAATTCCACTCCAGATATCCGACAACGTCTCCCAGGTGATCGTGTCATCACCCCTTGCCACCCCGACGTGCATTCTGATCATGCCGGCGGGTGCATGCAATATGCAAAGCCGTTCACTGCAGTCCTCGGGAGCGCGATCTCCAACTTGCATGTGACCGTGGGCAAATTTGGTTTCTATCTGGAGGGCATGGTTGATGCCGCATTCGCGAGCCAGTTCCGGAATGATCGTGCCTAGCACGCCGGCCGGTCTTCGATCGAGGAGGTATTCAAATGTGAGCGCAGGCCTAGTGTTTGGGACTTTATACGTGGGATTGCTCCTGCCTTTCGTCCTGGGTGGGAGTCAGCAGTGGGCATCTCACGTTGTCGCACCCGTCAACTCGTACAGATTTGATGCAGTGTTTGTCAACAAGGTTTCTCCTGCATTGCTGACTTGGATCTGAGGGAGAGTAGCCACAAAGCTGAGAATAAGATAGAGGAATGCTATTGTCATGAACAACATCATGATCGAAAAACAAGGCCTGAGCCAAGCGAAGAGGGTCGGTAGGCCCCCATCAGTTCAAATACTTCGCAGACTAGGAAACCGGGTGAAAAATAAGGGAAATGAAGTAACGTTGAAACATTGTTCTTGCTCATGACATCCAAAACAGGATTTCCGAAAGATCACGGATTGACTCGGGTTGACGAGCGATTTGTCAAAAGTCGTCAGAGTTCGTGGGGGGACCGTCCACGCGACGACTGTTTTATAAAACAACGCAAAAGTCAATCGTGTCTCGATGCGCGTTTGACGCCTAGTCTCCGCAGTACCTGAATGTGACTCGGGGTCTGGACTTTAAATCAAACCTTGTTCTCAAGAAGGCTGGCATTCAATCTCTATCGTTGCAGAATGGCCCCTTTGACAACAAGTATGTTCTGGGCCTGATACTATGTTTCACTGGCCCACTCAAAGATCTGAAGCTTGCAGCATACGTTGAGAGCACACCATGTGACCGAGGAATTTCTGGCCGCACTGAGAGTGGCTGTCAACTCTATCCGATTCGATAGCCGTGGTTTCCAAGCGTCTCTAATGAGCAACGCTCCGCTGCCGGAAGCCTCATTGTCAAGACGAGGGCAAACCTACAACGAAGTCGGAGGATGCGGCGTGGTAGGTCAATATCAACAAGCGATTCATGCTTCACGGTCTGTCTTGAATTGCTTCGAGGAAAATTCTGGTGGAGACTTGCCAGGGCATGTGAGAGAGCACGTCAATCACATTACGGGACTTGATGGCCAGTAACAGGCTTCGGTGATCATGTCGCACGTGATCTTTCCGGCTTTCGTAACAAGGTTCTTCTGGGTCACAGAATGCAATGAGCCAGCGGGAACGGCTTTGAGAGCAAAGACCAGGACGCTAAATGACGGCATGAATATTACTTATGAGCCGGTGTGACATTAAAGTTGAGGCCTTGAGGAGCAGCAGACTTCTGCGCCCAGCACCTCTCACAAGTAGAGCGCTCGTGGACGTATCTTGTAAGTGGATTTTCGAGACGTTGTATCCCACTTGGTCATGTCTCGGAGGTGCCGCCTCGTATTACGCAATGCTGGTCTCACCCTTCACGTGGTACTTCCCATATCTGACGCAGGCCAATATTTTCTCAACGGACTTCCTCGGTCCATCAATGTCTCAAATTTGTCTCATGGCATTCGAAATATATTGAGCGATTATAAACTCCACATGTTCCTATTGGTCCGAGAACCCTTGGGGCATTCTTAACTCTCCCAGTACCTTGAACCAACCCGAAACTCGCGTCATGCTTCGGCAAGCCAATCTCGATTATCAGCCAGGGTGACGCGGCCTTCGCGTTGCGGCTCTGCGGCCCATGCGGCCCAGCGACAGTACCGGAGCCACTGCCGTCGACATCCTTGTCGCAGAGAATTACTCCTGTGGTGTCTCATGAATTCCATGAACATGATCGGCTCAGCTTCTTTTCTCTAGAGACTTCAGTCACTGCACTCGTCTTCCTCGCGAGAGATTCCTCCTCCTGGATATTAGGACGTTCTGTTCTGACTTACAAGTCTTCCGAAAGGTTTATAGCGTATCATGCAATGCCGCCTGCGTGGTTTCCTCTTTACTCATTGGTACACCAGGAAGCTCTGGGTAGAACAGCCACAGGACCGTTGATGATGCGCCTAAACACGCGACTCGAGCGAGTACTTGTCGGTCGGCCGGCAGCCAGGTGAAACGCGCCGAATTCTCCAGCGGTAGTCCATCGACCACACCTCCCATTTTCTTGTGGCAGCCGCAGGGCGCTGCTGGACTGTGACGTGATACCAACATTCCACCTTGATGTCAATATGCTGCAGACGCGTTACTTGACCCATCCTATGCACTCAGATCAATGGTTCCGGATACTAAAGTACACAAAACCTTCCCCTTTGCCATACCCTCGTGAAAGCAACCAATGACCGTGAGCGTGGCTTATCGCCGGACAGTCCCGTCAGCGGAAGATACAATCGCGCAGAGGTTGGTAGTTCTGGCCCGCAATGGTTGCGGACCGAGATGCAGCAGCGATGCACGATAGGTCTTACGTAGGTGAAGAAGGGGGTGGATCTGGACATACGCAACGGGAAAGCGCGCCAGCGATGTAATTCACTGGAAGGGCTGTGATTCCGAGAGGGTGATTCAGAGAGCCAGCGCGTTGGAAGAGTGATCAACGTCCGTCGAAGTGCAGCATTCTTGAAGCGAATGGTGAGTGAAGACAGGCTGATTGGGGTCTACGCAGCAGCATCTCGTTGCGTGGATGATACGGGACTGCGACTGCGCGAGAACGGATCGATTTGGGTGCATGCTGGGGAGATTCGTGGTGAGGGCGTGGTGGGGATGAGGGGTGCATGATGGCTTTGATACACTGGTATCGTTCGTCGAAAAAGGGTCCTCATATATGAAGTTTCACCATCAAATGGGTTGCGGTTGGATGATACCTCCTGTGTCTGCTTGTAATTGCAGGAGTCTTGCCTGCAGTCGCCCCATACTCCCGGGACGGACCTGTGAGCCTGTGATCTGCTTCCGCGTTGACCGGGGAACTTTGTCCGTGAAAGCGATACTCAGCCCTCATCCAAGCACCACATGTCTGACCTACGGGATCCTGGCGGCCTCAGCGGAGGATGGATATCGAGACTGGGAGATACAACGTTGAGAGGATCGTTTAGATGATATCCATGTTTGGGAATGTTCTAGTGACATGGTGGAGCGAGACTGTGAGGGAGGTGCGTGATTGTAAGCAGGACCGACAAGATCCGTGCTTGATCGGATGCGTGATGCATTTACGCCCTTGGAAAATGTTCTGCCCCTCCTGCGAACCTCTTGTCACTTAAGGTGGAATTCACATCCGCGATCACCCGTTCAAGAACAGATTTTGCAACAACTCGATATTCGATTTCCTGCGTGTTGTTGAAAATTTCGAGACAGCGCAGTTTCTTGAGCTCAGAACGTGCACTTCCGTTGCAGTCATCGAGATATTTTTCGATTTGTGGCGGCGTCCTCGGCGCAGTAGACCCGATCAATGCTTACTGGGTCGAAAGCGTCGTTCGTTGAGTAATCGGGGTGGACAAGGCTCGCACTAACCCCGGACCATATCTGCAACGGTAAGGGTTGTAGACGGCAAAGTACCTGTGAAGTTGGTCAGCGATTCAACTGCGATGTTTCTGATGAAGGCCACCGAGCGCCATTCTTGGCACTCAACCGCAGTCATTAGGGGTTGATGTCGATCTTGATACTTCAAGGCACTGAGAGATTGGAGGATTGACAGGCATGTCGCTCGGTGACTGAAAGATACGTATCGGATCGAATTTTGTTGAGGTAGAGTAAGCCTGCATGAGCTGGGACGAAGGCAGCTATGCCATGGAAGCTGACGCTGTGAAGTTCGTCCTACATGCTTGGCGTAGGATCTGCTAGTATGGTGCGGCTGAGTGTCAGCCAACACTGCTGTCGGGATGAGTCCTGCTCGGGAAGAATTTCAGCTCGGGAAGGATTTCAGATGTGCTGGCGGATGCGCTATTGGCTCAGAGGAATAACTATGCCACCCACTGTAGGCTGAGCAAGATGCAGATCGTGATCTGAAAGGGGTCTGCAGGGATGCTGCTTCTTCTTCGTGCTTCGGATGACGATGGCTCCGATTCCTCAGCTCTTGACGAGATTCACACCTAATGGACGCATTGGCATGCGAAATCAGGCTCATAATCGAGGTCCATTGTCGTCCCGTTTGACGAAACCCCATTGCCGCATCCATATCTTCATCCATTGCGGCCCCACGGTCTCCACCTCCCTCAAGGTCTTACTCTTCTGCGCCGTCTTTGTTGTCGCCAGCGCTATGGTTGGCCCCCCACCCTCAAGTTTTAGAGTTGTGTTGTAGAATTCCACAAGTTTCAGGGCTGGGTTCAGATCGCTCCTCTGTGATTGGTTCAGCAAGCTCAGCCATTCGTCGACTTCCACTACCTTGACATTCTTCGGCATGTATTCCATGATACTTGGCAATAGCTCTGAGTATGTTGTTCTCTTTGGGTTCGATGTGTGATATGTATTGCACACGCCAGAGTGCTCGTTGCCGTCAATGGGCCCCGCATCATCCAGACACAATTCCATCACAATCTGTGCCAGCGTGTCCAATGGTAACCAGTCGACCATGTCCAGCGAGCCCAGAGTCTTGGGTATGGCACCCAGGTGGGCGGAGCTCATCAGGATACTGGGAAACCATTCCTTCACGTTCCATCTACCCTGTGGACGTGTCGGGCCTCCAGCTTGCCCAATACGACAGATTCCAATGTTGATATCGCTGACAACGGCCGCCTCGGCAAGCATTTGCTCGGACACGAACTTGGCTTCCGCGTAGCCAGAAAGCCCCGCAACGTTCCAGTCATGGACGATCTCCTCGGGGCAGTCTCCCCTGTCGCGCTGGTTCCAACTCAACATAGAGCCAACGCTTGATGCGAAGAAGAGTGAGGTGCCCATTGCGCTTGCAGAGCAGAAATCAATGAGGCGTCTAACACCATAGATCTGGGATTCATAGTAGGACAAAGGTCTAAGGAAGTGAACCTCCCAGGCATTGTGGATGATGTGAGTGCAGTTCTGGAGAAGCTTGGTGTATGTTGCGCGAGAGAGGCCGAAATAGGGTTGTGAAAGGTCGGTCTCCAAAAAGGAAACCGTTTGGGGAAAGTCGGCGGTGAGACCATTAGCACGCATAGTTTGTCTCTGTCTCTCTGAGCTGTGGATTTTGTTGGGTCGGTTGAAACACCAGATTTGATGTACGCGTGGGTCGTTCATCAGGAGATGCAGAATGTTTGACCCTGGATAGGAGGCGAAGTCAGTGTTGCTTCTTTGATCACAGAACATTTGACGCATTGACAACCATATTGACGGCTCTTGTGAAACGCGAGATGAGCAGTACTTGATATGCTGCGGAATGTCCCTGAGCATGAAAGGAAACTGGAAGACAGTGGTACGAGATTTACTGACCGAGTGCCCCAGTGGACCCTGTCAAAATCACGGCTCTGTGGTCGTTGCCAGCATGGGCACTTGGCTGGCGAGCATTGATCGGCAGATCTTGAGCATACGTTGCTGCCAGACTTTTCATTTCCGCAATGCGGTCCCTGTAGACAGACAGGTTCTGGTTTCCAGGCTCAGAGATGACATCTGAACGCTTCATTGCGGATGCGAGTTGCTTTATCGTTGGTCATTCGTATAGGTTCTCTGGGGCAATCGATGTGGAATTTGGACTTGAGATATAATTGCGGTCGCAAGCACTGACTTGACGGACAGGGTCCCTTATCTTCAATGAATCCAACCTGAGGCTGAAAGAAATCCCTCCTGCAGGCTGACGTCATCTGTCATCAGTTCCTCAGCCATGCCCATCCTTCTTCAGGAATCCTGTCGTCGCTCCTTCTTCCTTCGGGTTTTTATAATTAGACTTTGCGTTGGCATGCATGTGCTGAGTCTATCTTTGAAAGACTTTGTGAGGCGCGTCCAATGATGATGCCCCTCTCAATTCTTCCCATTGGCTTCTGTGGGCGGCTGAAAGTCTCGTCTCAGGTTTGAACATGGCGCATTCGCGGATCAGCCCTTGCTCATCACAAGCCAACCACCGAATTCTGTCGTGGTTGTACATGGGAAACACTGGTCTTTAACGCTGTACGTGCTTCACACATACGGACGTACCCTGTCGCTGCTTTTGGCGTGTGCACGGTCCCTGCAGGACACCATGTCTTTCGTGCAGCCACCCTGCGTTCTTCTCTGCTGCATTACTGATCCCACCATCCCCACCATCCCACCATCCCCACCCCCATTAATCCCTCCATGTCGTGAGGCAATTCTGGTTCTTCAAGCTGAGGAGCATTTTCTCAAATACTTACCGAGCCCCGGGCGAAGGCCTGTGGGTGGTCACCCGGCTACCTGACAAATGGCAGTAGCGTACCCGCCTCTTGAGTAACATCTTGTGTAGTCGAGTAACGTCCCACAGCCACTCTAAAGCCCTTAAAAGGATTTGTCGAAGGTTCTGCGATTTCGGGTGACAGCTGGCTGCGGTATGTGAGGAGCAGAGCATCTCGACAACGGCACTACTGCAGCTCATGGTTCGGAGGAATATAAGGTTCTCGACTTCATCATGAGCAAAACGGGAAGCCTTAAATGAGTGTTGGGAAATACGGTCTTGGTGCCGACTATTCTTGCCCCAGCCTTTCCCGAAAGAGATCGCAAGAAGGTTATTCCGATCCGAGACCCGTTTCCCAAATGTCATCTTCAATCTTATCTTTGCCCTATGAATATCAAGTTTGTATCACCTTCTCCATTCTTCATTCTTTTAATGATATTCAGCTGGTCATCACCCTCCTTTCAATGCTCCATGTGCTGGTCGTGGCTGAACCTTCGGCCGCTCATGCTGCATTGTCAAACCTTCTCCAGCTGCGTCGGCGCGGATGCGGCGCCTGCCCCCCGAAGACGCCCGGAACACCAATCAATTGTCTCAGTAGAGACTGCAGATGTAGGTCGTGATTTTGAACAAGAATACCTCGAATACCAGGTTCGCCTGCTAAGCAAGCACGAGCATCTGCGAAGCGTCTTCGGCCCAATATCCGAGACAAACGGTCCGCGGATTTACCGCTCCATTTCTTCCCTTGCGAGCATGCTCTGTGCTCTCATAGCCGATGAGTAGTCACGCTGAGCCGCCACAACCCCACCGTGGCTTCGTGAGTGCCCGCACCCATGTCAAGCTACTGATCAGAGGCCTTGTACGCACAAGACCCATGGCGTGGGGGATCATAGAAGACCGGACAAATGGCACATGGTCCACTCTTGTTGGACGTTGGAAAGATGCGCTCAGGGTTCCGCCGACGCGTTTGCGGCTCAATCCATTTCTCTTAAGGCTCTTGTTGCCTTTCTTACCAATTCCTTCTCCGCTATTTTAGTGACCTTTGACAATGGCATGCATTGTCGAAACCCAGACATTTCTCTGCAGCCCTTGAAAGAATGAAGAAGAATCAAAGTCCGATTTTCACCGCGTGGCTGCCAAACAAACCTGTCTTTCGTTTGTTGCTCTGCAATTAATAACGGACGCCGATCTGCTGAATGTGACCCATTGCTCAATTGGATTTCTTGTCCTACACCGGTACTGACCACCTGATGTGCACCCCCCCCCCCCGCAAATCATTCGTGTACGACGGCAGAGGCATGTCATTCTCATTTGATGAATGTTTTCCCTTGACCGAGTCCAACATTAAAGGGGCTTGCTGCCCATGACTAGTCTCTTCACACTACTGCTGCGTGAATTCAAAAAACAGCGGTCAATGCCTTGTTGGCTGGTGGCCGTTCCTTCGTCCGGTGATTGGGCATCTCGGCCAAGGAGGGCGTCAGGAAGTCTTTTCCATCGAGCTCTTTGCCCTCGATCATGTCTAGTGCAATAATAGATACCCGACACAGGATTTGCTAACTTCTTCACTCCCGCCACGGGCCGAACAAAGGAGGCAATTATTATTCCCCGACGGAGGCGCTGGCGCATCATGGGGCACATTCGACCTTCACCAGGACTGATCTCATATATCCCGCTTTGATCCGGTTGAGAGGAGGTGAAGTGAGGCAAAATCAGTGGTTCGGCAAACATGACGCTTGCTGTCTCAAGTCACCGCCGAGCGGGGATGGTCATCAGGCATTACTGACACTGACGTCTACCATTCAATAACAAGGGATCATCATGTAAGGGGCTGACCGTGGTCAGTGACATAAAGAGCAGGTCTCATCTCCATTACTCCAGCTTGTCAGAAAGCCAAGTTCTTCAAACGAGTTTGTTGTACAACCTCACACTTTGGCTACACTTGTACAGATTCGAAGTTCTCTTTACCAAAGTAGGTAGCCTCCTCCTCAATCAACCCGACACCCTTGCATCTGCCTTACACCTGGAGCCCCCTCATGTCCTTGGTGGGCGACATCAGTCCTGCCCCATACTTAGGAAGCTTCAACAGCTTCCAGTGCAATTGAAGATCACTTTTGTCTGACCTGCACTAGATACATCATGTTCGGTACTATCATGAACAACCTTTGGCGCCTTGCGGTCGCACTCCCCCTACTCTTGGCCTTGTTCGATGATGCAATTGCTGTGCCCCACAAGGCTGTTGAGTCTCGGGACATTATCGATCGATTGATCTTTGCACACTTCATGGTGAGCTCTGCCGAAGTTCAATACGTGTCAAGAAACTCTACACTAACTATCCAAGGTCGGCATAGTCGAAGAACGTGGGTCTGCCAGCGACTGGGACGCAGATATGCAGGCAGCAAAGGCTGCAGGTATCGATGCCTTCGCGTTAAATATTGGCACCGAACAAGGGTCTCTGACGCAGCTCGGGTATGCATACCAATCTGCTGCAAATAACGGCATGAAAGTCTTCATCTCGTTCGACTGCTCTTATTGGTCGAACAACAACGCGGCTCAGATGAGCAGCACGATCCAGCAATATGCGGGGAGCGGGGGCCAGCTACTGGTCGACAACCGTCCTTTCGTCTCCACTTTTGTGGGGGACGGCCTGGATATTGGCTCCATCAAAGCCAATTCTGGCGTCAATCCATTCTTCATGCCCAACTTCGCGCCAGAAAGCATGACTGATGACTGTGACGGCCTTTTCAGCTGGAGAGCTTGGCCAAACAACGGAACTCCTTCACCGCCAGACAGCCAGACAAACATCACCACGTCCGAAGGCGACCAAGCCTATGTGGCAGCGCTAAACGGAAAGCCTTATATGGCACGTGAGTCTCCCGACCCGGACTTCCATTGGTTATTAACCCCGCAATCTTCTGACCGCCTTCGCAGCTGTGTCCCCCTGGTTTTCCACCCACTACGGCCAGGAAGTTTCCTACGCCAAGAATTGGGTCTTTGGCAATGAACTACTGTGGTACAATCGATGGAATGAAGTGTTAAATCTTCAGCAGCAGTACATCGAGCTTGTCACGTGGAACGACTATGGCGAATCCCATTACGTGGGGCCCCTCAACTCCGCCCACCATGATGATGGCGCCTCAAAGTGGGTCAATGACATGTAAGCCTTTAGTCCGAGATTACCCCACAAATGCAGCTTATCACACCTCCGTGCTGACAAACTACCCCAGGCCTCATGACGCCTTACTCACGATGGCGAAGCCCTACATGGCCGCCTGGAAAGCCAACAGCCTGGATGTGGCTCCCTACATCACGTCAGATTCTCTTACCTATTGGTATCGTCCCTCGGTCAAGGGCGTCGAGTGTGCTGCCACGGACAACTGCGAGAAGCCGAGCCCAACGACCAACGATGACTACTTTGTGGGCAAGCCCAATGGGTGGGACCTGCTGAATGACAACATCTTCGTCGTCGCCTTGCTGACGGAGGCCGGTACGGTCACCGTAACATCTGCCGACAACGAGCCCGTCTCTTTCCAAGCTCAGCAGGGTCAGAACGCGTTCGAAATACCCTTCAAAGCTGGCACCCAGAAGTTCGAGCTCACGCGCAACGGCAACACTGTGCTGAGCGGTACGAGCTTGAAGTCGATCGATACTGTTTGCACTTGTGGCTTCTACAACTTCAACGCTTATGCTGGAAGCTTGCCAGCATCAACGCCGGCCAGCCTCCGATCGGACGCGTATGACAACTTTGCAGCGGGACTACCATCCCCCACTTGCAAAGCTCAGCCATCCTTGTATGCCAGCAGTATGTCGAATCCCACTACTCACATTCCCCTCCTCAAGTCAAGGCTCACTTCCTGACCTGTGTCTAGACTGAACTGAAATGGCCATCGGCTGCTCTGGATGCTGACTCCGCGGACTCCAAGATGTGGGGCAGGACGTTGTACTAAAATCGGATGTGTGCATATATGGGACTTCTTGAATTTAGCATTGGAGCAACAGGGAGCCTGGGGCCAGGAGGCAATGTGTCAATGGCTGTCATGACACACTTGATCTGCGGGGTTGGAATACGGATACGCTGATGATTGGAAGAGCTGTACCATGTACGAGATCTGTTGTATGAACAGTATGTGAATCGATCATGCCTGATTGTACCTGATGTGATTGTCTACAGATGCTCTCACTCTTTGGAGGACGCGCAATTTCTCCTCTTCGATCAACATCTCGAACCTCCTATCTTTGATCGCCATCTGGAACGTGACGATCCTGCGGAGACTGTGGTACTTGGTGATGCGGTACCCGCCTTTAGCCGAGACTTGCCACTCACAGAGCCTTGGACTCTTTGACCTCGTGTTTCGGGGTATTCATCCATCGCAGTGACATCCCTCAGATATCTCGACCGCGGGATTGCCAAATGATCGAGCGGTCAGCTGACACCCCGCCCTCGCGACTGATTGCCAACACTTCGAAGAACGCCATGCCGATCGAACCCGAATAGGCAACTCAGAGAGGCCAATTTCGCGATGTTCGAGCAATGAGACCAATACCCGCAGGGCCGCACTCCACTCCCGCCAATGACATCTGACTAACGATGGGCCGCCATTGGTCGGACCGCACATGACCGCGCATGTCCGTGCAGCATGACATGCATCCATTCACGCAGGTGCAAGCAGGCATAAGCAGGCTCACGCAGGCTCAAGCAGGTGCAGATGCCTTTCCTGTGGTTCGTAAATCCCGATCATCCGACCTCATGCAGAAAAGCGTTTCTTTTGCTTTCTTTTTGTGTTCATCATTTCATTTCCACAAATGCGGGGAAGTCTTTTTGCCTTTTTCCTCCTCACCGCTCGGCTCCACTGCAAAGGTCGAAGCGTGATCTCATTTCAAAACTTCACTCAAGATCCTGTCATGTGGGAGCCGCATGGATGCGGGCAAACACGGCACCACTTGCCCCCAGTCACCTGGAGGGCCATGCAGTGCGTTCGTCGACACGAGAATGTTGGGCGCAGTGGTGGCGGCGAAGGAGGTGGGACTCGTTCACGGCAGTGTGTGAAGGACAAATCATATAAGTATGCGAGAACGCCTTGCTCTTCTGCTCTTCCTATCTCCTACCATCATCGAGACCTCGGAGACGAGTCATATCATCTCTCGTCATGGCTTTCTTCCGCGGGCTATTCTTACTCTCCAATTGCGTCGCCCTGTACAATGCCGCGAGTGTGGGTGACTGCCCCGGGTATTCTGCAAGTAATGTGGCTACCACGGATGGCGGTCTGACCGCAGATCTGAAGTTGGCCGGCACAGCGTGCAATGTCTACGGGTACGACGTGGACTCTTTGACATTGGAGGTGCAGTATCAGACAGGTTCGTTCTTGATCTATCCCTTGTCCTTGCTTCTGCTCAGGTACGGGATCTGATCTCTTCTCCAGACACGCGCCTTCACGTTCGCATCCACGATTCAGCCCAACAAGCCTACGAAGTTCCCGAACAGGTCTTGCCTCGCCCCAGCCAAACGGGCTCCAGTGCAGATGCGTCGGATTTGCAATTCACCTACAACACCGACCCCTTCACCTTTGCAGTCACCCGCAAGAGCAGCCAAGAAACCATCTTCAACACTAGCTTTGCCAACCTGATCTTCGAGTCGCAGTACTTGCGTCTGCAAACCTCATTACCTGACGGTCCTCACCTGTATGGGTTGGGAGAACATACCGACTCCTTTGAGCTGCCCACCGAGGCTTACACTCGCACCTTGTGGTCAAGGGATGCATATGAGATCCCACCAGGGACCAACCTCTACGGCAATCATCCAATCTATTTTGAGAATCGTGGGGGCCAGACTCATGGCGTGTTCCTGCTCAACTCGAATGGGATGGATATCAAGATTGATAGGGGTGAGAACGGGCAGTTTTTGGAGTACAACACCATTGGCGGCATCATTGACCTTTACTTCCTTGCTGGTCCTGGTCCCGTGGATGTCGCTCAGCAGTACAGCCAAGTTGTTGGGCAACCTGCCATGATGCCTTACTGGGGGCTTGGTAAGTCATTGCACCTTCCTCATCTGGGTCTTGATCACTGACACGGAGTTCCCAGGATTCCACCAGTGTCGCTACGGCTATCGTGATGTCTACGAGGTCGCTGGCGTAGTATCGAACTACAGCGAAGCCGGAATCCCTCTTGAAACGATGTGGACAGACATTGACTACATGGACGCCCGCAAGATCTTCACTCTCGACCCCGACCGCTACCCTCTAGAAAAAGTCCGTGAACTGGTCACATACCTTCACGACCACGATCAGCACTATATAGTCATGGTCGACCCTGCCGTCGCCTATCAAAACTACTCTGCCTTCCAGAACGGCGTTGACCAAGGGATCTTCCTAACCAACGCTGATGGCTCAGTCTACCAGGGAGTCGTCTGGCCCGGCGTCACCGCCTTCCCCGACTGGTTCAACCCTAACACGCAAGCCTACTGGAGCGGCGAATTCGACAGCTTCTTCAGCGCTGACAGCGGTGTCGACATCGATGCCCTCTGGATCGACATGAACGAAGCCTCCAACTTCTGCACATACCCCTGCGATGACCCCGAGGGATACGCCGAAGCGAACGGGTTCCCTCCCACTCCTCCTGAAGTCCGTGCCAGCTCTCCCATCTACCTCCCTGGATTCCCCTCGGACTTCCAACCGTCCAAGCGCGCGCCCGTCACGCCCATCGGCTTACCCGACCGCGACCTCCTCAATCCGTCGTACCAGATCGCCAACGCTGCGGGTGCCCTCTCCAACAAAACCATCAACACGGACCTCATCCACGCCGGCTCGTCCCCCTACGCCGAATACGACACCCACAACCTCTACGGCACCATGATGTCCTCGGCCTCCCGCACCGCCATGCTCTCCCGCCGCCCCTCGCTGCGACCCATGATCATCACGCGCTCCACCTTCGCGGGCGCCGGCCGTGACGTCGGCCACTGGCTCGGCGACAACGCCGCCACCTGGGACGACTACCGAATTTCCATCGCGGAACAGATCGCCTTTGCGGGGATCTACCAGGTCATGATGGTCGGCTCGGACGTGTGCGGGTACGCGATGAACACGACGGAGAACCTCTGCTCGCGCTGGGCCATGCTCGGCGCCTTCAGCACCTTCTACCGGAACCACGCGGAGGCGGGCAAGATGCCGCAGGAATTCTACAACTGGCCCGACAGCGTGGCCGTCGCCGCCAAGACCGCCATCGACATCCGCTACCGCATGCTCGACTACATCTACACGGCCATGCACGCCCAGTCCGTCGACGGCACCCCGACCCTCAACCCGCTCTGGTTCCTGTACCCGTCCGACGCGGGCACCTACGGCATCGACACGCAGTTCTTCTTCGGCGACGCCGTGCTCGTGAGTCCCGTCATCGACGAGGACGCCACCAGCGTGTCCATCTATCTCCCCGATGACGTCTTCTACGATTGGTACACCCAGGCCCCCGTCCAGGGCACCGGCGCCACCATCGATTTGACCTCCATCGGCTTCACCACCATCCCCCTGCACATCCGCGGCGGGACCATCATCCCGCTCCGCAGCCAGAGCGCCAATACCACCACCGCCGTCCGCAACAACGGTTTCACTATCCTGGTCGCCCCCGGCCGCGACGGCAATGCCGCGGGGAGTCTCTACTTGGATGATGGAGTCAGTTTGCAGCAGGGGGGTACTAGCGATATCACCTTCTCCTACACGGACGGCACGTTCAGCATGAGCGGGAATATGGGCTATGACATGGGTAACGTGGGCATCGATTCCGTGGTGGTCCTGGGCCAGACGTCCGAGGTGAAGAATGCCAATGTGCAGGGCAAGAGTGTGAGTGGGGGGGATGTCAAGTATAACTCCACCAGTGGGGCGGTCACGGTGAGTGTGAACAAGGGGCTGGGGGCCGGGTTTGAGGTGAGTATTGGATGAGGGGTGAAGGGATGAGAGCGTGCTATGGTTACATAACGGAATGTTGACATGATGGGGCAATAAGAAAGGAGGAGAGGGGGGCAAAGCAATAATGTCCTCCGGGGAAAGCGCAAAAGGGGTTGCACATACGTGAGGTTACTTTGAATAATGAGCGAAGCCCCCTAACAATAATACACAAAAAGGGCCATTTTGAACCAACCCCCCCCCCCCCCCCCCAAATTCTCCACATCACTGCGTCAGTCGCGCCTGCAAAACATACCGACTTCCCCATCGCCAGTTATCACACCAATCCATCCCTATCCCTTCCCCTCCCCTTTGCCCCACCCACTCGCCCCTCTTCACATCGTCTTCACCCGCCCAGCCTACAGCGATGGGATGTGCCGAGCCTCAATGTCGAAGGGAGCGTGTCAGCGTTTGCAAGCGCGATCTGTGCATGCGCGCAAGGCCTGGAGAACGGAGGTGGGCGAAGCGGCAACGAAGACACCAAGAGGGAAAACGAGCGGGATCGCACGCATCGGTGGGGGTGGCGATGGGAGAAGTGGACGGAGGGGGAAAGCGCGGGGCAAGAGGAGGACTTGGATCGGATGGATGATGTGTGTGTGTGTGTGTGGAAAAGGAAAGGGTTGAGGGCGTTGGGTGGGGAGCTGGTCGGTGCCAATGAGTAAGTGGACATCGAAGAGGAGCACATGGAGCGTTCGATGAGGGGATCGGGAGGGGCGGGGAAGCGGGGGACATGGATTGTGGTTGTGTTCGGGAATGAGGAGTGCACTTGCTCAGAGCAGGTCCATCGGAAGGTGTCTGCACGGCCTTGTTCTGGGAGAGGTCTGTAAGGAAGGAAGGCGATGGGATCGTGGGCTTCTCTTGGTTTTTCTTTGGGGAGATCTCGGCGAATTGGTTTGTGTTTTAGGCATTGATGCGCTCGGAGGGAGGGAGAATGATTGGCGCTGCATACGGGAGGTCCTTGATGTCCCATGGAGGGTTGGAGCAAGGGGAGGAAGCGGATGAGATGGCTGACTCCTGGGCGAATGGGTGGAGGGCTGGAACAGAGAGATGAGATTGGCGTGGTCATCTGGGGAAGGGACAGTCAGGCGGTGCTGGCTGCCTCTGCCTGACAGGGCTCTCGCTTTCTCATGAAGTGGCAAAGTGGCAGCTTCGATTGGTGGCTGATCTTGTGGCACGACTAGAGCAGAGTGATATTGGTGATATTGTATTCGAGTCTGTGGGCTTTGGCCTCTTCACCAGTGACGACGCTGCATCCTTATGTCCCACGCGTAATGCTCTTTTCCTGACTATTGAGTGGGACGACTGGACCTCTGGCTCTGCTGGCCCCTCTTCGACTCTGATTCGGATTCTTGACACGAGGGATGATTCCTTTTCGGCCAAGTAAGCGGACGGGAGAAGGGTGAGAGCTTGCGCGCACAGGTTGTTGTAGAAGCCCACCAAGACTCTGTGTCGATAGCGAGTCCACGAAGCTCTCCTGAAGGTAGGATCACCTTCTCCAACACTTACAACTAATTGAGGAGTAAAGGGGAGGAAAAGAGGAAGATGAAGATGAATTTGTCCGAGATTGATAGGGCTGATTCTGTCGCCACACTTGCTGCGCCTCAGATTGGAACAGCCACTTTCCCATTGTCTACAATATTTGTACCCAAACCACGGCTCCATACCTTGTCCTTCACGGCAAGTAGCAGATCTTACAAATGAACTCCACCAAATGATCTGACTTTGGAGCATGAGACACGGCAGACAAGCGCTGCATCTTTTGCTACCCATGATAAGCCTACGAGAGAGCATTAACGCTCTTGCCGTCAACTTTCCTGCTCAGCCAGACAATTCCAGTCAAAAAGCAGCGTGCCCGACTATGACGGGTAGCTAACCGACTGTAAGGACTAATGGGCAAGCAACAAAGTACTTTGACTTAGCCTCCCGTGCATTCAACCATTCGGCAGGTCGCCATGCAGCTGCAGAACGCCTTGCATATCGTGCTGCGTCACATACGATGCAGCTAGGCATGTCGGGTGAAGTGATGGCTGCCTAGTGGATCACTTCAAATATCACTGTAGATCTCCTTCAATATGCTTCATCTGCCCTCAAAAATTGCACAATCTGACTCAGAAAAGCAATTCCCCATCCTTCAAAAACTCGTACTGTACTCTGATCGACCGAGTGAACAAGAAGCCCGGAGATGTCAGGACCGTATTCCTTTTCCTGCAAAATTTCAAACTGCTATTGCGAATATCTGACCTTGACCGATCTTGGGGATGTATTGGAGCACATCAGATCACTGCACGACGGCCACCGAACTTTCAAACGAACCCACGCTCTCGATGTGGCGGACTCGCATGGCCACTTATGGATTTGTCAAAGATGCGAGAACAGGAAGACAGGAAAAGATCATCGCAGCTTCAATTCACGCCACGCAATGTGGCAACACCTCAACGATTCTCATGAGTTTGACGAATGCCTGGATGGAATAAGCTGCATGAAAACATCCATGGGTGACACTAACACTATTGCAGGGTCGTGGTCACAGAATGGCTATGCGTCGCAATATTCGTGATCTAGCAATATGGGGAAGTGAAACAGCACGTAACATGATCTTCTGACCGGCATTCAGGTGCTCAATACTCTGGTATCAGGAGCGTCGTGGCAGTCTTCGAATTGGTGGACTGCAAAAGAAATGAAAAGCGAGTCGTGATACCCATTGTGCCAGATTCAATGAAGCCAGATTCCTCATCTAGGACAATGGATGCCATCCGTTGTGATGACTTTGCAGAACCAACAGATCTCATTGCAAGCTGACATCTCAGTCCTCACGCCTTGGTAGGAAGGCGGATGTCGCTGCAACGTCGGCAACGCAGCTTCTTCCGCCATACAAAAGACGACCGTTGTAGCTCTCGTCACATGGGCCATGTTGGAAGATGTACTTCCTGCTTTCTGACGAGCTAATGCCAATAGGTCGAGCTATGATACTGGAAGAGGTCTCCATCACATGAGCTGCGAGGTCGATGTGGATGTTCAGGACATCAAAACGGCGCTGTAATTATTAGCAAAGGTTCCACTAGGGCCAGGTCCAAGGAACGGTCTACTTTCAGGCACTTGCAGCTTGACTCCATCAAAACGGATCACCTTCTAGAGAGAAAAGACCGCTGAGTTCTGGCGGAATTATACGACGGAGCGCCGATGCTTGAGCAGCACTCAGCATTGTCATTCATCCGATACCCACAGAGCCTCTCACTGACCTTTCTACAGCACCTATGATGCTTCCTAACACAAATCCGACGTCCCTATTCCCACAACCTCATTTGCCCTGTCCATCTTGGTCAACCTTTTATGGTTTGTTGTCGTGTTCAGTCATTCTTATCTCATGCTTCTCTTCTCGCCGAGTGCAATCTTAGCTTTGACTTGTTTCTCCCCTTTCTCCTTCAATGGATTTCTTTTGCACGAGACCCTGGCTTCATAAAGTATCCCAACTCTAAAGGTATCGCATAGCTCTTGAGGACGTAAATTTCCTGCTGTTTGCCGAAGATGTCCTCCTTCGCAATATTCTCCAACGGACCTCGTATTCGTGACCGACGAGGTCGATTGAAACCCGTGTGCAGTGTGAGTCAACATCATGTTTTCTTCCGTGTTTTCTGGAAATGCTTGGAGACAAATTCATTCTTGAGGGGACATTCCGCATGCTAGGCCGACTAATATGGATGTTGTTATACAGCTGTTGCCTCCCAAAACCTAACATAGGGTGGTTGTATTTTTATTATCAGATAAATGCACGAAGTAACAAATCAGCAGGCCCCTCAGATCCACTAACCTATGGCACAGCATACCAGCAGTCAGCCTCCTATACCTCTGATCATCGAGGCAAGTGCCATCATATGCCACAGTCTTTGACTCCAATGCGTAGGAGCAGCAGACTTGATCCAGAGGCCGCCCGTCCGTATTGCTCACCACCGGTCAAATCGGCACCTTCACCCTTCCTCCCGCAGAAGCAATAGCCTGCTCTCCTCAAAGGCTCTAGCACAACAGACACACACAGAAAATGACACCACGAGCGGTACACGAAAAGCCGCTTCACTTCGGAAACAGCTGCCAATGCCTATCCTCCTCATCGCTCGTCTCAACAGATGGAGCGCTCCGTACTACGAATGCAATCTAAATCACTACCATCAACCAATCTCCCTTGCCGTGATGTGAGGGACCCGATACGCGATACTGAGAGAGAGAGGGAAACACATGTCCGACCGAGCCCCGTCACAAGCGCAACAGCCAGCACAGCTCCCAGCGACGCAGCGATGAACATTCAAGATCCCGATGTCGGGCACCTGAATCGGTCAAAGCGGAGTTCGTGGCCCATCTTTCGGCCCGTTGCTCGGGCTTGGCTTGGAGAGGTGGTAGTTGGCGCTTTGACTCATCGTCCGTGTGGCTCGCTACTACAATGTGGGGGGGAGCGGTACAGATTGCCAACGGAGAAACTTGCTAATGGATAGCAAACACAGGAAGAGGAAGAGAGGTTGCCTTGACCTGCTTACACGTGGTCGATTACGCTGTCTTCATTATTGCGGATGACTACCATGATGGGACGCAGCCAGGCGAGCGATGCGAATTCATATTGCTGACGAGGACGCTTTCGGATCTCCGGTAATCGGCCGCTAATGCTTCAGAGGTATGTATCTTGTTTCCCGTGGGAGAGGTCGGGACAGTGCGTATTGGCCGCGGAAGAGTCTGGGGTGTTGGTCAAGTTCAGTTCATTGAATTTTTACTATGCAATGCTTGCTTATGTACGACGCTGGAATTGTGCCTTGAAAAAGTTCTCAGTCATACAAATCATAGAATCAAATATTCTCCTCCCCTTCTTCGCCATTCTTCTCCTTCCGTTTTCCTTTGGACTTTTCACAATTTGCAGTCCCAAACCCATCATCTCTCTCCCCCCTCGCCTTACTTCGCGCACTCGCTCCGATAGATGTCCTTGACCTGGTTATACCGCACCCTTGTCGTATTCACGATACTCTGGAAGTAATACAGATCCGTCACCAGCTGCTCATGGATCGTCGTCATGTTCGGGCAGCTCTGGTCGCGGTAGTCCTCCACGATGTTGTTCGTGTAACTCTGGTAGTTCTCGTCGTTCTCCACCTCGCTGTGCGTCGCGTTGTAGATCTGCGCCGCAAACACGTTCGCGAGGTACTGCGCGAACCGCTGTTGCACCTGCGCCTGGAACTGCTTGCTCGGCATCCCTGCCGAGGGACTGTCCGGGGTGCCGGCGCCCGAGGCCAGCGCGGCGGGGAGCTGGGAGTTGGTGGCGGGGTCGACGTCGTTGGCGAAGACGTCACCGGAGGGAGGGGAAGAGGAAGATGATGGGTCCTGGTTGTTGTTGTTGTTGTTGTTGGGGTATCCGGGACTGAAGCCGGGGGAGACTAGGGGGTTCACGCTCACGGGTGCGTTGTTAGAGTTACCACCATTGAGAACACTAGCAAGAGGCTTTGCCTGTGGTGAGGAGGCGTCTCCACCATCGGACGGTGTAGTATCGGGGTTCGCGGGGGCTTCTTGGCCCTGTGCATGATGCATCTCGCCGCCGTATGGCTGTGCAGCGGGAGGTTCTCCAGACGGCATTGGAAGACGACCTGAAGTGGTCTCGCCATCTGGGAATCGAGTGTAGTCTGCGTTGGCATAGATTTCCGGCCTGCCGCTGGTTTGAGCTCCTTGCCCTGTAACGGTAGGTTGCGGCCCACTCGACTGCTGCGAGGCGCCTGGACGAGCGCTCTGTCCTGCTGCAGTCTGCTCTGCCGGGCTTGCGCCGGTAGGTCCATTCGCTGGCAGGATAGATGTGCGTAGGGTTGAGTCAGGGGCTGGACCTGCAGGCTGCGGGTTCGGAGCTGATGGTGAAATGCCGACGACGCTTCCTGCGTCAGGCGCCTTCGCAGGGCAATCAGTAGCTAGGGCAGAGTCAGCTTTATCACGGCATGATAGAGCAAAGCTGACATACCTGGTAGTAATGACAAGAATATCGTCGTGCAGTCGGAGGGGGGAGGTGTGGTGAAGTAAGCATAGACTTGTTGCGTTGCATTCACTCGGCAGAAGGTGGCTTCGTTGTTCAGAAACAGTGAATTTTGCCAGACCAGTCTTGTCCCTTCGATGACAAAGTTCTTCGTCGTTGTCCCTGGCGTTTCCGAGGGTGCCAAAAGCATAGAGGGTACGCCTGGACTAGTCTGTGACGAAAATCCGTTAGTGAATCGGAATCCTGGCCGATGTTGCCATGGGTCGTGATGGCCCTGAGCTTTCACTTACTGAATAGAATCGATCCGAATCTAGCACTCCGAGTTGATTCTCACTGTTCAGGGAGAATTGCTACCGTACGTCAGCTTTGAAGCTCCATCAATAACCAAGGACCATCCCCATGGGTTCTACTTACTGTTGCCGAACCGCAGTCAGATTCCGAAATTGCCGTGCCATCCTCGGTGATGAATCCATTCGACATCTGGGTCTGCCGACGCACCCAGGGCATGCGCCTCCAAGCTCGAATTTGGAGAGATGACGGGTCTTGAGGGGCTGTTTGGTAACGTATCAAGACATTAGATCTGATCGGGCTGGGCGTCGCTGAAGTTGTGCTATTGCTCGATGCACCTCCTGTTGTCGACGGGCCCCCTGCTGTTGACGGGCCCTCTGCTGTCGACGGGCCCCCTGCTGTCGACGGGCCCCCTGCTGTCGACGGGCCCCCTGCTGTCGACGAGTCCCCTGCTGTCGACGGGCCCCCTGCTGTCGACGAGTCCCCTGCTGTCGACGGGCCCCCTGCTGTCGACGAGTCCCCTGCTGTCGACGAGTCCCCTGCTGTTGACGGGCCTCCTGCTGTTGACGGGCCCCCTGTTGTCGACGGGCCCCCTGTTGCCGACGGGCCTGTTAAGGATGGGTCTGTTGCGCTAGCCGTTGGTCCGCCATTGGATGATGTTACATCAGAAAGGCTCGACGGAGCCCCGCTAGTTGACGAATCGGTTGATCTCCTTGGTGATGTTCCTACCGATGAGGAAGCTGCTGAAGATGCGGTGGTATTTGAGGGGAATATGCTTGCGGCGGATGTATCGGGGCTGAAGGGTCCGCTTGATGATGAACTGGGGCTGAAGGGTCCGCTTGATGATGTATTGGGGCTGGAGGGTCCGCTTGATGATGCACTGGGGAGTCCGCTTGATGATGAACTGGGGCTGGAGGGTCCGCTTGATGGTGAAATGGAGCTGGAGGGTCCGCTTGATGATGAACTGGGGCTGAAGGGTCCGCTTGATGATGTATTGGGGCTGAAGGGTCCGCTTGATGATGAACTGGGGCTGAAGGGTCCGCTTGATGGTGAAATGGAGCTGGAGGGTCCGCTTGATGATGCATTGGGGAGTCCGCTTGATGATGAACTGGGGCTGGAGGGTCCGCTTGATGATGTATTGAGGCTGAAGGGTCCGCTTGATGACGGTAATGGCGGTTGGCCAGGTGATATTGCTCCAGAAGCGGCCGAATTACTTGTGGTGGTGCTGAGATTGAATCCCAAGCTTGTTCTGTTGAACCCTGCAGAGGTCGTAGAAGACTTCGATAGATCTACCGTCGTCGAAGCATTGCTCATTGTGCTTGACGGTGCTAGAGAACCTGAGTCACTTATGGCTGGTGGACTTGTCATTGATGAGGAGACTGTCAGTGAGGCGCTCTGGAATGCTGAGGTGGTATCAGATCTTGAGTCGGGAGGTGGGGACATCGTTGTGCTTCCAGGTAAAACATTAGATGAGGACATGGTCATGTTTCCAGATGATTGGCTAGACAAAGGCAGAGTCGGGGTTGAGTTGGCCAGGGCTGATGTGGGACCGGGGTTTGATATTCCGGTGGAAGATGCCTGTGTCATATTGAGAGGCGGTATCCCTATCGTAGACGTTGGTCCTTGACTGGTTTGAGCCGTGGAGTTTCTCGGCGCTGTTGTTGCGATGGGGGATGTTATTGTGGAGTTCAATGCTGGAAGTGCTGTCGAAGTCGTATTCCCTAGATCAATGCTTGTGGTAGAATTGTCTGGGCACGTAGCGGCTGCGACATGATTAGCTTTGCAGTAGATGGAATACACGTTACAAACCGGGTAGCAATGAAAGATATATCTGAGTACAGTCCGAGGGCGGCGCTTCGGTGAAGTACACGTAGACTACCATAGACGTCGTTCGGCAGAATACCGCTTCACCGTTGAGGAATGCTGGATTTTGCCACACGAGGTTGGTACCCACTATGGTAAAATTTCCCGTAATGGGTTGTAAATCTGCCGAGGGACTGAAGATGGCAGAAGCCACACCTGGACTGGTCTGAAAGTGGCAAGTCAGTGGTCAAATTTTCATAAGTTTCCGAGGGGGGGCTTTGAATCTCTCATACCGAGTAGTATTGTAGGCCATCGAGGGTTCCCAGCATGTTGTCATCATTCAGCTCGTACCTCTGTGGTCAATGATATTAGCACTTGGATCTTTCCAAGGGTAGGAGGAATCGTTCAAGTTTTGACTGACCGTTCCAGATTGACATTCGGTTGCTGGAACAGTGGTTCCATTCTCGGTAATGTAGCCTACCGTTGCATCGGTCTGCCGGCGTAGGCGTCTTGAATCCCGCTTCTCCAGCGCGGCTTTATCTTTTGCTTGAGGAGTGACTCTGAAGAGCACTCTGACATTTGATTTTGCTGGATTTCCGGCGGTCGACGTCGTGCTGCTGCTTGGTGCGTCATCGGTGGTCGTTGGAGTAGCAGGGCTTGCTGAAGCCCCAGGTGTCGTGCTATCCCCGCTTATTGTTGAGCTTGACGGTTCCGGGCTTGATGAATCCACAGTTGAAGAGACTGGGTACCCTGTGGACGATGGTGTTGCTACAGATGGAGAAACCGCTGGAGATGCTGTAGTACTCGGCGATTGTGTCGTGCTTGCATCTGAAGAGCTAGTGCTAGAGACGCCCGTTGAATCGCTAGGCGAGGCACTCGATACGGCAGCTTGACTCGATGAGGTACTAGATATCCCCGCATCGCTGGATGAGATCGTAGAAGAGGCGGCTGCTTCGCTAGACGAAGTGTTGGGTGGCACTGCAGCTTCACTGGACGACGAAGAGCTTGAGGCGGCCGCTGCGCTCGAGGAGGTACTCGGCAGTAGGAACTCGGTGGACGAATTGCTTGATACCGCCGCAATGCTCGAGGAAGTACTGGAATTAGCCGCGATGCTGGAAGAAGTCGAGACTGGGACCATGGCTTCGCTGGACGAAGTGCTTGAGACAGCCGCAATTGAAGTACTGGAGGTCGTCGGCGTCACACGAGGAGCGTCGCTGGGCGTTGTGCTCAATGTACTCGAAGGAGTAACACTAGGAGTGTCATTTGTCGTCGTATTTGAAGGAGTGACATTTGGAGTCGAACTCGCCGTACTCGAGGGGGTGATATCTGGTGCTCCAGTGGACGTAGTCAAAGGGGTAGCACTGGGCGTTAAACTTGGTGTGATACTAGAGGTAGTGTTTGAAGGAGAAATACTTGGTGTATCACTAGATGTACTCGAAGGAGTAACACTAGGCACACTCGAAGGATTGGCACTGGGCGTTACACTTGGTGGAATGCTGGAGGTCGTGTTTGAAGGAGTGATACTTGGTGTATCACTAGATGTACTCGAAGGAGTAACACTCGGCGCACTCGAAGGACTGGCACTGGGCGTTACACTTGGTGTAATGCTGGAGGTCGTGTTTGAAGGTGTGATACTTGGTGTGTCACTAGATGTACTCGAAGGAGTGACACTAGGTGTGACACTTGATGTCGTACTCGTCGTGTTCGAAGGGGTTAAACTTGGCGTGACACTTGGTGTCGTACTCGCTGTGCTTGATGGAGTGATACTTGGCGTGATACTTGGTGTCATACTCGTCGTGTTTGAAGGAGTGATAGTGGGAGTGAGACTAGGTGTGACACTAGCTGTGCTCAAAGGGGTGACGCTGGGCGTGATACTTGGTGCCATACTCGTCGTGTTTGAAGGAGTGATACTGGGCGTGGCACCAGGAGTACTAGCTGTGCTCAAAGGAGTCACGCTGGGCGTGACGCTTGGTGTCGTACTCATCGTGCTTGAAGAAGTAACACTTGGTGTGACACTTGGTGTGACACTTGGTGTGACACTTGGTGTGACACTTGGTGTGACACTTGGCGTGACACTTGTCGTATTTGAAGGAGTAACGCTGGGGACCAGACTAGGTGTGATGCTCGCCGAGCTGGAAGGAGTAACACTGGGCGTTACACTAAACGTAGTATTCGAAGGAGTGACGCTAGGTGTTGCACTGGGCGTTACACTTGGTGTGATGCTCGCCGAACTGGGCGTGATACTTGGTGTTACACTCGTCGTGTTTGAAGGAGTGACGCTGGGTGTCACACTGGGTGTTACACTTGGTGGGATGCTCGCCGAACTGGAAGGAGTAACACTGGGCGTCACACTAGACGTGCTATTCGAAGGAGTAACACTGGGTGTTCCACTGGGTGTTGCACTTGGCGTTGTACTGGGTGTTACACTAGGTACCACACTGGGCGTTGTACTCGAAGGAGTAACGCTAGGAGTAACGCTGGGCAGTATACTGGATGTCGAGTTCAAAGGGGTAACACTAGGTGTAATGCTGGGTGTCGTACTTGTCGCGCTCGAAGAAGTAACACTTGGTATAAAGCTCGACGTCGTATTTGAAGGGGTGATGCTCGGTATATTACTAGAACTCGTGCTCGGACTGGTAACGCTAGGTGTAATACTGGACGTCGTGTTTAAAGGGGTAAAGCTGGGCGAGACACTGGACGTCGTGCTCGGAGGGGTGACGCTAGGTGTAATACTCGACGTTGTGCTTAGAGGGGTGACGCTAGGCGTAATACTAGGCGTCACACTCGAGGGTGTTACACTTGGGGTGAGACTGGGCGTGATACTGGAAGTCGTATTTGAAGGGGTAACACTAGGGGTGATGCTGGAGGTCGAATTCGAGGGAGTGATACTTGGGGTAACGCTGGAGGTCGAATTCGAGGGAGTGATACTTGGGGTAACGCTGGAGGTCGAATTCGAGGGAGTGATGCTGGGCGTCACACTCGAGGGAGTAATACTTGGGGTAACGCTGGAGGTCGAGTTCGAGGGAGTGATGCTGGGCGTCACACTCGAGGGAGTGATGCTGGGCGTCACACTCGAGGGAGTGATGCTGGGCGTCACACTCGAGGGAGTGATGCTGGGCGTCACACTCGAGGGAGTGATGCTGGGCGTCACACTCGAGGGAGTGGGCGTCACACTCGAGGGAGTGATGCTAGGCGTTATATTCGAGGGAGTAACACTTGGGGTGACGCTGGAGGTCGAATTCGAGGGAGTAATGCTGGGCGTCACACTTGAGGGAGTGATGCTGGGCGTTACACTCGAGGGAGTGGGCGTCACACTCGAGGGAGTGATGCTAGGCGTCATACTCGAGGGAGTAACACTAGGGGTGACGCTGGAAGTCGAATTCGAAGGAGTGATACTGGGCGTTGTACTCGAGGTCGGAGTAGTAGTACTAGGGGTTACACTGGATGTATTTGAAGGAGTGATACTAGGGGTGATACTGAGCGTCGAGGACGAAGGAGTAACACTTGGAGTAATACTGGGCGTCGAAGTCGAAGGAGTAACACTAAGGGTGACACTGGTTGAATTCGAAGGAATCACACTAGGAGTGATACTAAGCGTCGAAGTCGAAGGAGTAATACTAGGGGTGACACTGGATGATTTCGAAGGAGTCACACTTGGAGTGATACTGAGCGTCGAAGACGAAGGAGTAACACTAGGAGTGATACTGGATGAATTCGAAGGAGTCACACTAGGAGTGATACTAGGCGTCGAAGTCGAAGGAGTCATACTAGGGGTGACATTGGATGAATTCGAAGGTGTAGCACTCGGGGAGACAATAGAGGTCGAATTCGAAGTCGGAGTAATATTAGGCGTTACGCTAGGCGTTATACTCGAAGCCGTGATACTAGGTGTGACACTAGGTGTTACACTAGGAGTAATACTCGAGGTTGAAGTGATACTGGGCATAGTACTGGTAGTATTCGAAGGCGTAATACTGGGTATTATACTCGGTGTAACGCTTGAAGTCGGAGTAGCATTGGGCGTAATACTCGTAGAATTCGAAGGAGTAAAGCTAGGGGTAATACTGGGCGTAATACTTGGGGTTATACTTGGAGTCACACTCGTCGTATTTGAAGGAGTGACACTAGGCGTCACACTAAGCGGTGTACTCGAAGTTGGAGTAATACTTGGTGTCACACTTGTCGTATTTGAAGGAGTAACGCTAGGCAGTGTACTCGAAGTTGGAGTAACACTGGGCGTGATACTGGGCGTTATGCTAGACGTCGTGTTCGAAGTTAGAGCGACACTGGGCGTGACACTGGGTGTTATACTCGGCGTTATGCTAGACGTCGTGTTCGAAGTTGGAGTGACACTGGGCGTGACACTGGGCGTTATACTCGGCGTTATGCTAGACGTCGTGTTCGAAGTTGGAGTGACACTGGGCGTGACACTGGGCGTTATACTCGGCGTTTTGCTAGACGTCGCATTCGAAGTTGGAGTAACACTAGGCGTTATACTCGGCGTTATGCTAGACGTCGCATTCGAGGTCGAAATGATACCAGGCGTGATACTCGTCGTATTCGAAGAGGTAACACTAGGCGTTTTACTCGGAGTGACGCTGGGTGTGACACTGGGCGTCACACTCGGCGTCACGGAAGACTTGAGGTGCATACGAGATCAGCTTTTGCGGGCAGAGAAGGCGTCGCAGATGCTTCAGAAGACAATCAAAACAATAGCGTCTCGACCAATATCGCGGGAGAGAGCAATACAAAGACGTCTACTTGTATGAATGTTTCTGGATAGCGGCTGCGAAGAGTCATCAAGCACTGAAGCCCTCCAAGGGATGGGAAAACTCGAGACAGTCTCTGGAGTGCATACGAAAGATCTAGGAGAAGGGCACGTACCGAAGAAGTTGACGATGTCGTGGTTTTCGCATCATTGATCGTGCTGGCTACTGAACCCTGTTGAAGATGTTAGTCCCTTTCGTTCTTCGGGTAGTCTTCCCCAAAGGTCAGACTATTGCAATGAAGCTTTTGGCAGCAGATTCTCGGAATCAGCACAGTGGGCACATACACCTGTGCAATTGGACTGCGAGTCGAAGAGGATGTTGGCTCCTCTTTGGGAAATAGATGTCAGCAGTGGGAATAATTAATTTTACCCGGGATGAGCTCATCATGATAAACTTACCCGTAGTACTCATATGTCATGGTAGAAGCTGTGAAGCCTTATCAGTATTGCTGCATCGGTAGAACGAGAGCAGTGCATATGATGACTGACTAGCTGGAATATGTCCTCGACACTATCAATGGCGATTTAGTAATTATTCTATAGATTGGCTTGGGGTTCAGCCAACGATGGCCCGGGTGTACTCACATTGTATGGTAGGTTACCGTTGTTCACGCCAAAATATGTTACACTGACACACGAGGAGTTCGCATCACACAGGTTGACACAATTCCTGCCGTCGGTCGCATTGAGTTGAAAGGCGGCAACTGAGCCTAAAGCGGGCGGTCATCAGCCGCCGTCATGATTGCAGTCCGCTAAAGGCCATGGATTGGGTATAAAAACAAGACGCGCGTTGTCTTGCTTATTGGTCGCGAAGCATTCACTCGGCCGGCTGAACGAGGAGAACGAGCGCTTACCTGGCACTTGATACCCGCATCGAACTGTAAAGTTGCGCCCAATTGCATCTCCCTTCGCTCAAATCAGCCGGGTGTCATCACAAGAAGTGAACCGTCGATCAGGCGTACTGTTATACACTTATTATCTTGACTCGGACAGAAGGTACTTGTTGCGATGGGCCTGGAATTCCGTCAGTATGGCTTCCCTTCCTTTTCACGAAAATGTGCTTCGTGAGAGAAGGCCTTGGAGAGATTCACGATGCTTTGGAGTATGTTGTTGTTGTGGTTATGACCGAATTGGTGGTGGTGCTTGCTGGCGAAGTGGGGGCTGGGCTCGAGGTGCTTTGAGTCAAGGCTTGAGAGACCAGGAACGTCAGCAAGAGCAGTAGGATGCCGTGGAGCCGCATGATGATAGATGGAGGCAAGGTGTGCCTTGCTGGAATTGGGTCTGAGACTTTGAGAACTCCAACGGCGTGGGGACCTTGTGGGATTTATTTACAACGGTCCTGGCCAAAGACGAGTTTAAATGCCGTCATCCGAAGACTGTCGGTCATGACTTCGGTGGCTTACGCCTGGACTCACAGAACTAGCATGGGAACAGCATTCGCGGAGAAAACCGTGGATAGCCAAGTCCCAGGATGTTGGCACATCATGAGTCAGGCAGCGCATTGTCAGCTTTCAAAGGCGCATCAAGTCTTCCTCCGCGGCCATCAACAGCATCTGGGCCTGGCAATTGTTGATAGCAGAAGCCTTCGCAAGTGTAGAGACATACCCAAGCTGTTGGTTACCAGAAACGTTTAAGCCACAGCTCCACCTTGAAGCCTTATCTGTCCCAGATCGGAGGATCTTAGAGTCGTTGATTGCCTAATTAGGTAAGACAAAGCGCAGACAACAATAACATCCCGCCCGTTGTCCCTCGGTAAAGCTGGCCCTCAATCAAGGTTGTTGCTTTGGAGGGAGACAGGGTTGGCAATGATGCGCATGGAATACAGTGCAACTACAGTCCTCATTGAGCCTCATCTGTAGGCGCAGTCAGTCTTGGATCTTCAATCGACAACTTGGATTGCAGGGGTTTGCTCACCATGTTCTAAGACTCCATATTTGCCATATGATAGCTGTAGATAGCTTCATCCCTGTTCCAATGGTCTCGCAGCTGCAAAAAGCGACCATGTCACCGTCCTGTCCAGCGATTAACTACGGCACTTGATGATGCTTTGCCCAGCTAGTGTGGGCGTAATCGTAAAGACAGGATCTTGATGCCATGTTGACAAATCAAAAGAAAAAAAAGAGGCGTGAGGATCTCTTCGGATCCCACCATTCCGGTAGAGGTCGATTTTCATGAGTTCAATATCAAGTGGCTGAAGGAGAAAAGCTTCGAATGAAGGTCGCGGGGAGGGCGGAGTCCGCGGCAAAAGCTTGGACACCCGAAGCACGGGCGGTACAGGCGGCGGAACGGGCGCCCGAACCAGGATAAGCTTCCTCCCATGAGCCCCGGCTTGCCCTGGGAAGCCCGGCAGATCCGCCCGCTGCGAACACAGGACTCATGGAGAGACCACGCTTCGTTTGGCCGATATCGTTTAAAGCCACCGATTCGAAGTCTTCTCCACATCCACGGTGCATTACATCTCACATCAAATGAACTTAAGCATCTTGTGACATTTCGGTACTTACTTAAAGGCCGAATGTACGAATCCAATATCTTGTCCTCCGTTTAGTGACGCGCATCAAATGGATGAGGGAAGATTGACAGTCTTTTCAAAAAATGAGACTTTTCACCAGTGAAAGGTTTCTGTGGTTCACCCGAAGGACAAAGATCAAGCACGCATCGCCAGCATACGCAGAGAATTCTTCAAGCACGTACATCGTCCTGTGTCATTGCAGGCTCCCATCATCATACCACCAGATGCCGAGAATCCGACAGAAACTTTTCAAGATATTGGACGACTGCCACATCCGCTGGAAGGGGCGAATGATATCTTCTACGGTATAAAGAATGCTGGCATGAATCTTGGACATCGCACTCTCAGTGCCTTGCCAGAGGCACTACCCATGCCCCCAATGTGATCATCCCTAGACCCCAGTGTGGTCAAGTGCAATTGGAGGGTTCCAAGATCAAGGAATATCAGACACCGTACATCGCCACGAGTCCAGTGCAACCTTCAGAGAAGTGCCTGACCGGCCACGAAGCTTAGCTTCTACGATACACAAGCTTGCTGTTTAGCCGGAGTGGGGACGATCAGATGCCGCCGGACTGAAGCAGCTGCAATATGCTAATGTACCAGCAGTCGCTCCGGTTTTGCATCGGCTCTTGGACTTGACCATACCAAGAAAAGGCCCACGGACACCGTTGACCCTTGGCTATTATACACTCACGTGTATGAAGAGTCCCTAAGATTCCTAGCAAGGCTGACCTTGATCATGCGACGAAGCACAACGCTCAAGAAGCAAATCTCTGATGAGGCTTTTTTGGACTGTCAGATGCCAAGGCGCCAGATCGAAGTCTAGGCTCTTTCGGGCAGCTGCTAGGGCTGGAGATGGAAGATATGACGTCATCTCGAAAGGCCGAATTGTCATCAAAATGGATCACCCATCCTCCGTCCGAGGTCTATTTGAATTAGTATTGATGAGGTTGCTAAACGAGAGGTCGAGATAGATGCGTATCTTGTAAGCATTCTCATCAAGATCTTGAACTCAGCGTCTGGAGCGGTATCTCCCGGCAGTACTGTTTAATCAACCAGGATGTTCCCGATTGCACCCGCACCTGCGAAGCCCGAGACTCATCATCATGAGGGTTCGAAACGTACAAGTGGCTTGGAGAATGGGGTGTCAAAGCACCATGAGCACAGGAGTTGCCTGGCATGCCATACTCGGAAGGTGAGATGTGACAAGAAGAATCCATGCGGTGTGTGCGTGAAGCGTGGCACCGAGTGCGTCTTTCCCAGTGGGAAGAAACCGCGGAAACGACGGAAGGATGCGAATGCTGAACTCTCGGCTCGGATCAACAATTTGGAAGGTCTCATCTCCTCTCTTGGTGTACAGCATGACGAGCTCCACGAGAAGGATAGCGATGACTCGGAGCCGGACAAAGCAGCCTCGACCGTGGACGGGGATACATCACACATCAGTGACTTGCGTGAGGAGATCACCAAGTTTAAACCTGAGAGGCATGACTCCATAGAGGAAGGTTTCGGTCGACTCAGCATTCGGGATGGGAAAAGTCGCTATGTTTCTAATCAGCTATGGGCGAGGATGGGAGAGGAAGTGGCCGAGATGCGAAGCTTTCTGGATGCCCCCTCCTCCGATAATGAAGAGGATCAAGATAACGCACCATCGCCTCTTCATCCAGGTTCAGATCAATCCATGGCTTTTCAAGCTACTGTTGATCAGAGCTTTCTTTTTGGCCATACACAGCCCGCACTTGATCTCGCCGGTGCCGGTCCATCCACCAGTCAGGCATGCATCTTGTGGGATACCTACAAGGAGAATGTAGATCCTTTGGTTAAGATTGTGCATCGACCCTCAATCGAGAGAATCTTTCTGAAAGCTTCTGGAATGCCACACATGGTCTCCAAGGCTGAGGCTGCCTTGCTGTATAGTATTTACCTGACCGCACTGATCACCCTCGAGCCAGCTCAATGTGAGGCGCTATTTGGCACCTCAAAATCGTTCATGACCAGTCACTACCGAGCCTTAACCGAGAAGGCCATGGCAAAGGCGTCCTTTCTGACAAGCTCGAGCCTCTTGGTGTTGCAGGCATTCGTCATGTATCTAGTCTGCTTGAGGCAACAGGATGACATGAAGCTCACTTGCACGCTGACTGGCCTGGCCACCAACATCGCTCGTGGCATGGGCCTCCATCGCGATGGCACTCATTTTGCCATTGGCCCCTTTGAAACCGAAATGCGCCGTCGAGTATGGTGGAATCTGTTGGTCTTGGAGACAAGGTCCTCCGAGGATAGTGGAATCGAATCTTCCTTCTTGGATCAGAACTTTGACACCGGCCTGCCGTCGAATCTCAATGACAATGACATTTTTCCCGACATGACCGAGAAGCCAAAAGTCAGAGAAGGTTGCGCAGAAATGACCGTGTCTCTCCTCAGGTTCGAAATGGTAGCTGCACTGCGTCGTCTCGATACTCTGGGGAGTGGGGAAGACTCAGGACTCTCACCGCGTGAGTTGATCGAAGAAAAAGACAGGATCATCGAGGAATGCCACCAAAAGCTGGAACGCACGTACTTGCAGCATATGGACCCGAAGATCCCGTAAGCAAAACCCGATTGCGGCCAAACAATCACTGACATGCACAGGATCAATTGGGTGAGCTCCACGATTGCTCGAGTTGTACTAGGCAAACTGTGGATCAAAGTGCATCATCCATTCTCGTTGCCCAAAGATCAGGCCGACATTGCGTCCGATTCGAGACGCAAACTCTTCATTGCATCCATTGAGAGTCTCGAGTCGTTGCATCTCTTGACTCATAGCGAGTACGCAGCGAAATGGATTTGGATCTATCGAAGCTACATGCAGTGGCAGGCCATGATCTTTGTCTTATTGGAGCTTTGCAGTTCCCCGCCAGCCGCTGACGCAAAGCGTGCGTGGGCTGCTATTGACAACGCCTACGATGACCAGACCTGCGAAGCATCGAAGAACCACACAAAGGATCAAAGCATGATGTGGGCGGCGATGGATCGTCTTCTGAAAAGAGCACAGGCAACGAGGCAACAACCGGAGCAGCTAAGCATATCGGATGGTGTGAATGCCCTTGCTCCAGAGCTGTCTGTGTCTATGATGGGGACTCAAGCACCGGATCCTGGTGTACCCCAACCTGAATCCTTGGACGTGCCTACATCCATGACGCAACCTTACTCTCTCGGCTTTGAGACTAGGAAGAGTGACCCAGGGGTGGGTAACTTTCCGTTCAACCAATACTTCACTCCCGAGTGGTCTCCCAATGATTATGGAGATGTGTGGGCGAACGAACGCAACTTCTCCAATGATTTACAAGCCCTCAACTGGGCTGGTTGGGATAGTGGACCCAAAGATTTCTCCATGGAAGACGCGTCGCTGTCACAACCGGGATTTTGGTGACCAGGAGCAGCCCTGTCCAACGTACGGTCGAGGAGGGGGGTCCAAGGATGACTCAGAGAGCCCACCAAGTCGAGAAATGATCGACAAGACCCAAGATGGAGAATCCAAACATTCTACATGCAAGCAAGATCTATAAGGCGGACGCAGCGGTGTTTCGGCATGTTCGCACGTGCCGAACCATCATGGTGGGCCACTTTACCGCTTTCTTCTTTGGATCACGCAATCAAGGAGGCAAGCATCAAGTAATGCCGGGGTGCATAATCAATCCATCTCGGTATCGCTGCCGTCGCGCGGCCACCGAACAATCGCGGATTCTGATTGGTCGAGATTTCCGTCGGCGCCGAGGATTCTAAGTTGGTGATTGGCTGCTGCGCGTCTTTGCAGATGCCCCACGAATTTGCTGCATGCATTCATATCATCGATCTCCCTCCCACGACTTCGCGCAGGAACAGGTTGTTTCGTCTACTCGATTAATGTATAAGTACTGATTACTCGCTATCGCCTACTTCTATCATCCGATACATGGTTTCGCTATGATATCAATGTCTCATTCCTCACGTCGATTCTGATTCATTCACGATTCCCCAGACTCATTCCTTGTGCGGTTTTTTGATCAAGCTCAGCAAGAGCGTTCTGGGATAAAGAACTAGGCGTCATCGCATACAGCACGTTATGGAGGCACGACCTTTTCCGCTCAGCCTGGGTGGGGGCAAGCCTGTGCCAGAGGAAGCCCCCAAAAGCGAGCATTTTGTCGTGGACTTCGATGGACCAAGGGACCCCATGAATGCCCAAAATTGGTCCTCGAGGAAGAAGATTTTAGCAGGCGCAATCACATGCTATACTTGCCTTTGTTCCTCATTCGCCTCCTCCATCTTCTCGACAGCCACTCCAGCGCTCAGCCAACATTTTCACGTTTCAGAAGAGGTGACCACTCTCGCCACAGCCCTCTTTGTTTTGGGATACGTGTTTGGACCCTTGGTATGGGGACCTTTGTCGGAGCTCAAAGGTCGCAAACTACCTATTGTCATTGGCATGTTTGGCTTCACCGTCTTTGCAGCTGGCGCGGCGGCCGGCAAGGATTTGCAAACCGTTCTCCTCTGTCGATTCTTCAACGGTGTCATGGGATCCAGCCCCCTGACAGTGGGTGCTGGGATCTTCGCTGATATGTATGATCATGCACATCGTGGAGGAGCCATCGCCATCTTCGCCATGTGCATCTTTGTTGGGTAGGTCACACTGATCTTCCCATGCAAATGACCTTTTCTGACCACTTCGCAGTCCTTGCCTGGCGCCCTTTATTGGCGGCTTCACGGTGATGAGCTCTCTTGGCTGGCGATGGACCGGCTACTGGTGCCTCATCATGGGCGCCCTCTCCTTCTGCCTCTGCTGCCTTCTTCCGGAAACCTACCCACCTACCCTACTCACCTCCAAAGCCGCCTCATTGCGGAAGAAAACGGGCAATTGGGCGATCCACTCGCCGCAAGAGGAGGTCGAGGTGAGCCTCAGCGACATCTTCACCAAGTATTTCGCGCGCCCCCTCACCATGCTGGCTGTCGAGCCCGTGCTCTTTCTCGTCAGCTTCTACATGTCCTTCGTCTACGGGATTCTCTACCTCTTCTTCGAATCTTACCCGCTTGTCTTCATGGGGGTGCATCGCTTCAACCCCGGCGAGTCAGGCCTCCCCTTCTTCGCCCTCGGTCTTGGGGTGGTTATAAGCGTCATCGTCGTCATCCTCACCATGCCCTCTTACAACCGCAAGCTTGCGGCCAATAACGGCCGTCCCGTTGCCGAGTGGCGACTTCCTCTCGTCATAGCCGGCGGGATCTCCTTCACCATCGGCCTGTTCTGGTTCGGCTGGACGGGCGATAGCGCCAATATTCATTGGATCGTTCCAACCTTGTCCGGGCTCCTGACCGGTTTCGGCTTCATCTCCATCTTCATGCCGCTCTTCAACTACATCATCGATTCCTACCTCATGTACGCTGCCTCGGCCATCGCGGCCAACACGCTCATGCGCAGCGCGTTCGGAGCCGGCTTTCCCATGTTTGCGAATTACATGTACAAAGGGCTGGGTATTGGGCTGGCAACAACCGTTTGCGGGTGCGTCGCTGCTGCCATGATCCCAGTACCGGTGGTGTTCTACTTCTACGGGGGCAAGTTAAGGGAAAGGTCGAAGTTCGCGCCAACGCCGCCGAAGCCGATGCCAGTGAAGAGGGATGAGGAGAGCGCTTCGACGGATGAGAACGAGGAGAATAAAGAGGAATGAGGAGTGGAAACACCTCACATACAAAGCTGATGTCAAAGAAGCAATGAGCTATCAGACACCATGTATTATAATTAGCAGAGCGGCGAATATAGCCGAATATTACACACATCTCCTCACGGACGACTTGTTTTGGCTTACCGGTCCAACGCCTTTTCTACTCGTCTCTTCGCGGAACAAGTGTCCTAACGCTGGAGAAAACGGAGAGGGACACGCGCTCTTTCCGGGTCAGCCAGTTGCAATATGTCAGATCATAGTACAAAACGAAAGCCAGCTCAAATGATTCCACCTCACATTAAAACACAACATCAGCGCATCCTGATCAAAGCCAGCGGTCGAGCACACATCCTATTTCACCGCCAGCCACTCGTCGTTTTTCCAACGATTATGCCACAGCGACATCGTCGATTCTGGCACTGACGTTCCTCGCTCACTCAACCCACCGATCAACCCACGGCGTGTCACGGAGCAATGGTTACTTTTGGGACGACCTCACTCGCTCCTCATACATACTTCTGCCCTCAGGCAAGCGATCATGTACAGAAGTTTCAGGCTCGCGAGCCTGGAATTGACGGAAACGACATTGGGACGTGTGCAGCAAACGTTTACCAAGTGTTTCTTTTGCTGGCTTTATGCGTTAATGTTGCGTATTTGGATGATCTCGAAGAAACACAGATTCAAGTCCATGACCGGCGCTTTGATTGTTCATTGCAGAGTTTACTGAACTGTTTCGGGAGCTCTTGTGTATCACATGTGAAAATCGATTGGAATGGAGGAAATGAAGCTGTTCTCTGAAATGTCAGTGAGCTGAAATCTCAGTACGAGGTTGTAGAAATGGTGGGAGATGAGAGAGATCGGCTCTTTCCCATCTCGGACAGAGGCACGCAACACTAGGCCCGGACTAGACTAGCTTCATCTCAGCCTGCATATCCTCACTCCGATCTTCGGTTGAGCTTTCATTCTCTCATCTCCTCCATCCTTCATCATCATCGATTGCAATTAGTACAGAGGCAACGTGTACAGTCTCTGGCGTAAAGGGTTGGTAACATACCCGGCTCTGCCTGAAGCGTCACGCCCCTCCAGACATTTGTCGGCTCAGCCTTCTTCAGGCAGCAGACCTTGCGAGCTAGCACCTATAACACGCTATTGGGTTGCTATCTCAATTAGTGCTACTGTCTCTGATACCACTCGAACAGCGAGTAGCTTTCGCCATTCCATCCCTGACGTCAACAATGTCTCAATTTGTCTACCAACCTCAAAAACCCAAGGAGATCCGGCTCATCACCTTTGAGAAGAATTCCAATCCTCCAGCCTTCTCACTTCGCCATTGCAAATTGCGGCGAGCGTCAAAAAGATACATCTGTCTTTCATATTGCTGGGGCGACATCCTCAATTCGCATCTGGTGCTATGTAACGGGAAGGAGCTGCGGGTACATGCGAATCTTTACGATGCACTCGTCCAATTGGCAAGACGGGATGATACCCAAGATTACTGGATCGATGCAATATGCATCAATCAGACTGATCTGGACGAGAAGAATCTTCAAATTCAATTGATGGGCCAGATCTTTGAACGAGCCGCGTCAGTGTACGTATGGCTTGGTACAACTTCTGAAGAAGAGAATAGAGTCATGATGTCTTTGCCCAATCTTGAAACGACTTCTGAATTCGTCTTGAAGAACAAGGCAAGAGAAATCAAGATTCAGGACTTGGTTGATCGTGGGCTTCCCCCTTTGGACTCGCTCTTTTGGGAAAACTTGGGCAACATCTTTAGAAGACCTTGGTTCAAGAGGCTGTGGGTCATCCAAGAGGTCGTACTTAATCGATCATCGTTTGTACTGCTTGGCGACCAGACCGTGTGCTTCAGCTACCTATTTATCGTCTACACATTATTACATAAGCTCATGGATTGCGCGCATGTGCCATCGAGACTAGCAGCATCGCAGGCGGAAACGGATCATGCTCTTGACGTAGTGCAGCTATGCTGTGAGATTGGCTTCTTTCAGACTTACGTCTTGGGCAAAGCAACCATGAGTCTGAGCGCTCGCACACATCGTTTATTAAGACTCCTGAGAGAACAAGAGGTGAGCGATAAAGCTGATCGTGTCCATGGCATGTTGGGCATGTTCAAACACAATTTTGTCGAGAAAGTAGCGATCAGTGCCAATAGTACGATCGCAGAAACATACCAGAGCTTTGCTGTTGCTAGCCTACTGGCCGACAGGCGTCTGAGTCTCCTTCATTATGTCTCACCAACACGAGCTGTGAATGATCTTCCGAGCTGGTGCCCGGATCTGTCTCGCTTGTCAACTGACATCATTTTTTGTGACTTTTATTCCCAAGGCTCTCCTAATTTTAGATCTGGGATTCAGGAATCGAGAAATGGAAGAATGAGTAATTGGTATGAGAGATTGTCATGGCTGGTTCCTCGTAGAATGGAGATTCCGACGCCATGGGCCACCACACGATATTTATCGGCGTCCAATATACTTCTGGTGAAAGGTATAAGCCTCGATAAGGTAGCACACATTGTCTCTGATCATCCGTCCTGGAACTCCTCATCATCAGGCATGGCTCAGATCGAACGTTGGGAACAGCAATGTCTGGAGATATCACAGACAACGCTGAAGTGTCCAGACGTCATTCCAGTGCCCCATGTGCGGACTCTGGTCGGAGGCACGAGGATCATCAAAGAACTCCAACAAGGAGAAGGAGAGGATGAGGACCTCAGCGCCGCTTATGTTGGCGCACTCGAGACATTTAAAATTAAAGACTTCCGATTGCCTGAATCAGGAACTCAATTGACTGATTCTGGTCGTCGGTACTTCTATCTCATGGTAGACCTCTGTGGGCACAGACGATTTATGACCACCATGGGTAACCGTATTGGACTTTGCCCACCTCACAGCAAGCAAGGAGACTTGATTTGCATATTTTGGGGCGCTGGGAGTCCCTTCGTGCTGAGACCGGTGCCAAGTACGAGGAACTTTCAGCTGCTCGGTGAATGTTATGTCGATGGCTTGATGTACGGCGAAGCTTTCAGGATCAAACGTGAGCAACGACTGAAGAATATGATGTTCCCTCTGATATGAGCTTTTCCCTTTGATATTGCATGCGTGGAGGATCATCTCCCGTCTTGATAAAGAAGTTACGATCTGGTGGGACGTTGAGTCAGTGTTTTCTGATGCAATCCAGGATTTCCCATTCACGATGAAGTCAATCACACCATTTCCAAGGCTTATCTGAAGAAGCAAAATTTAAAGTCAAAATTGCAGTATCAGAGACAAAGATTCTGAGCTCTCATGAAGATGCAGGAAACGTTTTTAAAACCTACTCTCATGTCTGAAACGCGCAGCCCTCGGGCTTTGTGACATCGAGGAAAGTGGCCAAAGTGCGAAGTCGGTGCCAGTTGATACATTGATGAGACTTTTGAAGGAAGACCATCAAGGGCTATGACGGTCACTCAAAACCTGCTCAGCAACTTTTGTTGAAAGGAAAGCAAATGGCAGCCAACAGCCAGAAAGATCTCTCCAGCATTCTCACACTCGGATATGGTATAAGACATGTTGGTCTTCACATCTATTAGTCCATGCAGCCTTACCTACAGGCCTTGACAAGCCCGTAGCCATTTTGTGCTCTTCACACAAAATTTCAATGCTCCTCGCCCCAAAATCGTCATCGGACTCATGGCTTACTGGAACGCCTGGTTGGAGATAAGGGTTTGGAGGTATGAAGTATCATTTGCTGGACCTTGGAGATCGGAAAATAATACCAAGGTCTCACGAGGTCTGCATTCTCCAGATGGTCCCCTGTGTCAGATCAGCTGGTCAAGAAGTCAGCTTGTACATCTCTTTTGCAAGTTCGACATTTGATCGCGTATTGACGAGATCCTGAGGCATTACCCATGAGGGTCTTCCCCACGCAACCAATCGGATCGCATATATCAATCTTTTGACACATGCGCGC
Organism: Ramalina intermedia; assembly: GCA_003073195.1. Lineage (NCBI taxonomy): Eukaryota > Fungi > Ascomycota > Lecanoromycetes > Lecanorales > Ramalinaceae > Ramalina > Ramalina intermedia. The sequence continues at coordinate 867,270 of PEKF01000198.1, forward strand.
CTCGACCCTGATCCACATTCGACGCCAGTGTTTACACTTGCAGACCTGTCTCGAGCTTGGCCCCCTTTGGTTTCACAGGGAGGACGATAACAACACCTGTCTTCCCCATCAACAAATGCGCCCCATCTCAACCAGACAGAATCAATCGCATCCAAATGGATCAATCCAACCACTCACCCTCCACCACCCCATCACCAACATCATGAGGTCCCGTCACCCAACCCTCCCACTCCCCCTCCTCCTCCTCCTCCTCCTCCTCTCTTCTCCCCTCCTCATCAATTCCTCCAACCTCACCAACCCCCCCTCCCCCTCCCTGCCCCCCACCCCCTTCTGCCTCACCCCCTCCTCCTCCTGCGCCCCCCCCCTCTACACCGACTGCACCGCCCTCCTCTCCTTCATCCTCTCCAACGCCGCCTCCCGCAAACTCCGCGAATTCACCCTCCAACCCCCGCCCTCCCAATCCAACTGGCAGGTCCCCTCCACTTTCTACCACGGCACATGCCGGCTCACCCTCTCCCCGCTGAGCATCCTCGAATGGTCCTCCTTTGCGGAGATCGCGGAACAAGGGTTAGAGGCCGTGGAGAAGTGCTTGGGGCCCGGGGCGGCAGCAGGGATGTATGCCGCGGGGTTTAATACGGCGGGGCTGGGGGAGGGGCTGGGCGTGTTTCTGCATGGGGCGATTAAGATCGGGGGACGGAATGTGGCGGCGGCGGCGGAGAGTTGTGGGAGGGTGGATGAGGGGAGAGTGGTTGATCTGCAGGGGCTGGGGAAAGGGTGGATGGATGGCACGGGGGCGGGGGCGGGTGCTGCGACACCGGGGGAGCAGGGGCAGGTCAGTACGACGAAGAGGAAAAGGCGGAAAGGCTGATGATTGTGCGGCGGGTGGTGGGATTTCGGGGAGATTTTGGGGGGGATTTGGTGAGGAGGAAACCCGCTGCGCGCAACGTGGGGGACAAGATGGGAAAGCAAGGTCCTGTCATGGTCGATCGAGCCGGAGGGCCTGGGTGGCGTGTCTGGATTAAGGCACGGCAGATGCGATGGTCAATGAGGACCATGAAGACGCGTGCGGACTCGGGAAAGCAAAGAGGGCTCAGGAGGCCCGACGGAGGCTTCGGGCTGGACGGATGGGATGAACGTGTGGACGGAGAGATCGGAATGGCATCAACACTGAATTGACATGTAGGTATATGACCACAACATACACCACGCTTCCTCGCTTTGTTCGCAGTATTGGGTATCAACATAATGTCTTGCCGGTTGCAATGATGGATGGCATCCTTCACCAGACACAAGAAGGAACGGCGTCCCCCTCCCCCGACTCCTCTCAAATTAAGCAATCGTCTTCTCCCATCTTGCTTCACTACTATCGAGAAACATCCTTCTCTTATCCTCTGGCCGCCTTGCCGTATCTTGCTCGAACTCTGCATGCCCTCACGTTTGTCCTTTTCCCTTCTCTTGTCATTCAAGCCCGCGAATCCTCAGCCTCAAGGTCTTGGATCGCCTTTTCCTAATGTCTCGATCTTCCTCCAGGCATGACTCTCATTTTGGCTGTACATTCTTCGCTAGGCGCGCCCCGTTGGACGCCCTTCCTTTCCCTCCTACGATTGGCCCGCTGGAGTGCTCCCATGTGTATGCGGCATCCCAGGTCCTCCCTGGCTTTCCGACGGACTGACGGGGGACACGGCCTGGGGCTGGGTGATCTCGGCGGGAGCGAGGTCGCGTGTTTGCTGCTGCCATCCTGATTGATGCTGCTGCTGCTGAGGAGAAGCTTGATGATAGGGTTGCGCCCCGGGAGAGGAGGGTGAGGAGGGTGAGTTGGGGTATTGCTGCTGTTGTTGAGCCGCCACCGGAGGAGGGTAGTATGCTTGCTGTTGTTGCTGGCCTTGTGGTGGAAGACTGCCCGGCCCTGGCGCACCGGGTGGGGCGTAGTATGAGTTGGTCGGTTGATTCGGGGGAGGGTAATAAGGCTGCTGGCTTGGTGGTGGTGGGCTACCTGCGGCGCCTTTGGGAGGGTAGTATGGCTGCTGCTGTTGTTGTGGTTGACCAGCTGGAGGATAGTAGGCTTGCTGTTGACCTGATTGCTGGCCTGGATGGTAATAGTATGCTTGCTGACCCGGTGGCCCTTGTTGCATCATCGGCTGCTGTTGCTGCTGGGTCTGACTCTTCAAAGCTTCGACCTGAGGCGGATTGCGATGCCGGAAGCCGTACTTAAACCACAAGCTCAGTCGTGTACCTGTGCCCATCTCGCGCCATTGCTTTTCCAATTGAGCCTGCGCCTGCGGCTGAGCGTGTTGACTCGTGCGCAGGCAGCAGAGCGCCCACAGAGAGATGAAGACCCAGAAGATGGGGACCCCGCGCAAAGCGTATCTCCCCTTCATGAGTCGCGAGAACCAGAAGTAGGACTCGAACAGGCCCAGGATGAAGAAGAGCGGGATCAAGGTGCAGAAGATGATGATGTAGATCAACCAGAAAGGGCAGAGGCTGCCGAGACAGCTGACATCGCTGTAGCCGTAGTCGTAGTCGTCTCCACCAGACCTGAGGCCAGTGTAGCTCGGGCTGTAGGGATTGTAGCCACTAGCCGATGCGCCATCGTAGGAAGAAGTCGTGGCGGGGTTGGTGCATCGAGCGACATAGTATTCGTAGTCGAAGTCGGTCGTCGATGGCGGTGTCTCGAGAGGGACGGCATTTGGAGAGAGATAGGCTGTCTCGACCACATCGCCGTTATTGAGGAGACTGGTCGTGGTGGAGGTGGGCGTGAGCTGGGTCTCTGCTCCCAGAGGAACATTGACGAGAGTGGAGGAGGTATATGTGAATTGCGAGGGGCAGGACGCCGGCGCCGTGTATTCGACGGGGAGGTAGAAGTCGGTGAGGGTGAAGGCATCGGTGGTGTCAGTCTGGGTTGCTGAGGCGAGAACAGCTTGAGGCACGGCACCGGGAGGGTAGAAGTAGGTGATGTAGGTCACGTTGGAGCTGGATGAGATATCGGAGGTGGTGGAGGTTGGGGTCCCGGTGGGAGTCGTGGCGAGATTGGTGAGGTAGACGGTCGTCGTTCCCGAGTAGGTGTCGGTGGGAGAACTGTCAAAGGTCTCGACATAGGTGGTTTCGACAGCGTAGGATTTTATAGTCCATTGAGTCGCCTGGACATGCGAAAGAAGGGGGAAGAGGAGGAGGAGAGGTAGGAGAGAGGTGGAGTGGAGGATTGACCTCATGGTCGCCGACAGCAAGGGACAATTGACGATGAGGATGTGGGAGGATGTGGGAGGACGGAGCTGTGAGAGGGTGAACACCAGGTCAGCCTTGTTATAGAATGAATTGGAGGACTCACGTTATTCTGGGGCTAGTCGCGTCTCTCACGCGCAGACCTAGAGAAGGATGTTGCTGATATTGTTGATGTTGCTGGAGCAGAAGAGGAGGGGAAGGCCAAGGACAAGGAGGACGAGACGGAAGATAAAGACGGTGAGGAGCTCGAGGCTTCCACATCCATCCTCCTAATACGAGACGACGCCGACAAAACGCACAGTCAGGGTTGTGATTGTGATCATCCATGACTCCCCACTCTCGTTCACTCTCTAGCTCGCTGGCGAAGTCCAAAGAGGCAAAGTATCGCTTGAGGCCAAGAAGGTTCATCACGGAGGCAGCAGAATTAGTCTCCTGCCAAGAGACGCGCGACTGGAGCTGGTGGGAGGAGGAAATTGACCCTAACGCGCCCCAGGAGTTTAGCGATCAGTCTTCTCGGCAAACCGTGATTGTGATTGGTGGACATCGACTCACAAGGCTGGCTTCACCACGTTTGACTAACATGGAACGGTAAATTACGACGTCTTGGCAGGTCTTAGCGAGGCCAATTTCAGCCTCGGCTGGCTGACTAAAGGAGCGCCGGACATAAATAGCATCATTCCCCTAAGTCTTTGGGAGTCTCGAACATGCATATAAGATCTGTTCATCTTCGTATGCAGGCGCATGACCGTCATGAAATGCAGAGTCAGTATCTCTGTACAATGCGAGACTTCTTCAGACACATCGACCGAATGGAACAGGACATTCTGAAATTGAACTCTATGAACATTCGCATCCAAACCCGTCATCTATTCGGACCACCTGCGTACGCCCCGCATACACTTATTGTTTGTCAATCTGTCCAAGCTCCTTTGTTCCCCCTTCGTACAATTTTTGTCCACTTTCCCTACATGTTTCAGACCAAGGGAACCTCCACACCCAGACTGGCATCACATTTCGTCCCCTCTGCAATGGGTTGGTAGATCACCTGATGGGTCTCCATGCATGTACCCCAGCTCTTGCCATCTGGGCTGCACACCGATTTCCCTGGAGTCGGGCAGGATCCCGTATTGGCTCCTTGTGCTCCCACAGGCGTTGCTGAGGGCGCGGCAGCTGCTGATGGTGATGCTTGAGACGCTGATATCACTACACTGGTGGGTGTCGTCCCAGGCACTGAAGGCGTTGATGAGGCCGCCGCAGCGACAGGTGGGGTAGAACTTGGAGCTGCCGCTGTCTGAGATGGTGAAGACGCAGCACTTGTTGCCTGCCCAGCGCCTACCGACTCAGAGCCTTGTCCGCCACAACTACCCACAGGAGGCACCAACGGCTCCGACCCGATCCGTTGCACATTACTACCAAGATTTGCCTGCGGGATAGCCAGGAGATCGCCGCTCTCTGGGCTGGTACAGCCATTGCCGCTGTTGGCGCGGAACATGTCAGGTAAGGAGTCGAAGCCATCGGTCGAACGTTGCTCAAGCATCAGCTCGTGTCGCTCGTGAAGGCGTCGTTCATGAAGATACCGCTTCCTGCTCCCGCCAGATTGCCCGGCCGTGACGGTGATGGGCGCGCAGTTCATGTACATCTCTCTATTTCCAAGTTTGTTGAACCAGGTCCAAGCCAGAGTGTAATTCGCCGGGGCGATCTCACTTGGGATGGTATAGTTGAACTTGTCGGCTCCGTATCCAGTCGGATCCGTTCCCACATTGCCCGGATTCGTGGATGGGCAGCCGCCTTCGATGGACTTGATGACCTTGAAAACGGAGTCCTTGGTGGGAGGTACGTCCTTGGTGAGGCTGATCTGGCAGGCTCCCCCACCGTGGGTCGCTTGCCCTTGGAAGCTCAAAGGCTGAGAGCTACCAATGGCCATGACGTTCCATTGCACCACGTCCCAATTTTTGTAGAGGCTATCGCTCGCAAGGCTGTACTTGCAGGGATAGTCGGAGCCGTCTTCCAGGAGAGGATTGGTGTTGGGCGGTGGATTGCCATACGGGACTGGCTGCTCGATCCTGACATGAGCCAGGGCAGAGGGAAGAAGAATGGACAAGGCCCAGATGGGCAGTATCTCTCGGGATTGACGCATGTCGTGTGCTTCGGAATTTTTGAGCCGGAGGCGATGAGATGCAATGACCGTGTATTGGTTTGGACTACCAGACGCCACGTGCGTTTCAAAGTCTGCGTTGTCGATTATTCACAATGAAGTGAATGGTGGTGAATAAGATCAAAGAGTGACAGAATGCGACCAGCGCTATTCAATAAGATTCAAAATGAGTGTCGAGAAATGGGGCTTGTGAGTACGGTATGTCGAAAAAGAGTGTGGGATGATACAAAGAAGAATAAACAATGGAAGACATTTTCTCTTTTGAATGGATCACACAGGGGCTCTCGAAGGGGCAAACAATGGCATTCAAGATTTTGTGTCATGCACCATCACGGATATCGTGTTTCGTCTTTCTGATTCGTTACCAACAAGCCGGATTTCATGCAGGTTCGTGCATTGCGCGCATAAGCTCCAACGAATCGAACGAATTGAACAGCTGAAAAACAACATCAATCTCTCTGAAAGGCGGGCAGTGTCCCCTCTTCTTTCTTTCGTTTCACTCCTGGAGAATATTTCAACTGCATTCATCATCCTCGCGGCGTCCTTCATCCCAACATCATCATACAGCTCCACGCGGTCCAACCGCCCCATTCTCAATCCCCGCCCAGGCAACCATGTCCGTCAAAATCGTCTCCCTCGCAAACCTCTCATGACCTTTCTGTCGTTGATTCTTGCTAGGGAACCCCCACCACCTCGCAACATCCTCCCTGAGCGCCTCATGCAATGCTTCCCACCTCCTCCTTGCTTGTCGCAGATAGAGCAGGCAGGGAGTACCGTCCGGCGGCATATAACCAGTGCGACTGGTGCCTTCAAGACGCCTTCGTGCCCACAAGGTCTCCGTTCGCACTCAATATTCGGCTTCCCTGTCTGAAGTGCCGCATACTCGCCCCCATCACCGTTCTGCTATTGATTTGGCAAGGCATGTGGGAACACAGGAGGAGGGCTACTAGGCCGGTCATGAATGCCTCTGCACATCTCCGCCAGTCGGCTCCGCGGACTTGATGGGCCACATGTGTTGCCCTTTGGGTCGAGAGCTGAGATGTGGGCTTAGTGCTCGAAAGCCATGCAAAACACCGACGGTCATTACGGCGACTGATCCTGGTCATGATTTTGTGATCAATTGTGAGTCATGACTGTACGACCCTAGCTGTTGGGACAGTCTCCCTACAGAAAGGATTGCCCGGAACAAATGTGTGTCATTGTATTACTCCGCCCCCCGGGCACTTCATGTACGGAGACTAAGTTTTCAACAGCTATCTGCTTTGTCTCTACTTCTCCTAGTCCAATGAAGCTTCTCACCGTGGTACACAGGGGTGCCACGAAGAAGACTTGACAGCGGTCCCGTCTCTCATCAGCGGCACCGACCTTGCTCATTCGGAGGTTTACTATGGCCGGAGGGAGCTGATGTACGCGCAACGCTCAATCAACTTCTCCTCCTCCTCTGAAGTCACAAGAGGCGATATTGTCTTCCTCTTTCTCAGCTCCGTCTTCAGAAATCGATGCTGCCTCTCTACATCCCCCGCATCCACCAACTCGGATCCTTCTGGCCCTCCAATGACCAAGATATTCAAATCCTTGCTGCCCTCGGTGAACGCGGCCGGCCACTCCTGAAACGTCGTCTTGCCCTTGCTGACCGGATCACCGGTATTGGCGAACGAGGCGAACGATCCGCTGTACGGGGCCGCCAACGCGAAAGCCTCCGCATCGTTGTCCCCGGGCGAGGGAAGCGGCTCGTTGAAGAAGTAGGGGATGTCCGACAGATGGCTGATCCCCAACGGCATCCCCCACGCGTCCCAGTAAGGGGTCAGGCGCGTGGCGTTCAGCACTGCCAGGTAGACCTCCGATTCGCCGAACTGCTGGACCTTGCGCGAGAAGGCGAGCTCCGGGCAGACCGGGTCGATGTCCCGGACAATGCGCGAGGCGCGGAAGAATTGCGGCGATGTGGCCGGTTTGCTGGTCGCGGCTTGGATCTCAAACTCGGACGCAGGGTAGAGGGCTAGCAGCTTCTTGCCGATGTCGTCGGAGTAGTTGGGGAAGTAGGATTTGAAGCTGTCGATGACGTCCTCGTCGGTGCTGGCCTTGGTGTCGGCGGAGAAGGAGCCGTCGTCCATGGTCCAGGTGGAGATGAGAGGGACGTCTGTGAAGAGAAGAGGGTCGGATCAGTGAGTGAAGATGACAGAGGAGGGAGAATCATCGCCGGGATGAAATAGAGGGACTCACGTTGATAGAACTTCCCAGCTTCGATCAAATCGCCGGTCTGTTCAGGCAGGAAATCTCCATCGACCACAGCGCTGAAAGCCGCAAAGCCAAATCCGGAGCCATTGCCGGTGGCTTGATTGACCTGAATGGTATTGAACTCTTCGGTCGGAATCTTCCTCATGCATTCGATGGCAGCATCATCGACTTCCCCATCTGCAGCAACGCACTTGGTCGTCTTGCCAACAGCAAGCGTGTTCCCGAGGGTGATGGCTCCACTACGATCACCCGCAATACCACCGGATGTCATGATGGCCTTGTGGAACAGCGCGTCCCTGTCGGCACCATACGACACCATCTGCAAGCCGACCGAGATTCCCCCAAAGCTCTGACCAAAGATGGTGACGTTGTCGGGGTCACCGCCAAAGGCTGCGATGTTGTCCTTGACCCACTGCAAAGCCAAATATTGATCCCTGAGTCCAAGATTCTCGGCTTTGGCAGCCTTGAAAGCATCCGAGGCAGGGAACCCAAAGATGCCGATGCGGTAGTTCATCGCCACGTAAATGACTGGCTGATCATTACTGGTCGCTTGCTTGACGAGCCCCTGCGGCTGGAAGAAGTCGTCATATGCCTCGCCGACGATCGAGCCTCCTGTTTCAAGCACAACGAGTCAGCACACTGCTATCAGCATTCAACTCAATTACATCCTTTCCTCCCCTCGTCAGGAGTTTCCGTGGCAACGTCTTACCGCCATAGATATAAACCATCACCGGCAACGGCTTCCCATCTGTCCCCCCCTCGGCGGCCGGCCTCGCAATCCGCAGGCTCAAGCAATTCTCGCTCTGGAGTCTCACATCGGACATGCAGGGCACGATCCCCTTGGACGGCTGCGGGCATGCTGCGCCCGCCTTGGTGGCATCGACCGTGGTCCCCGCAGGAGGGTAGAAGACCTTGGGCGGGGTGAAGCGGTTGGGGCCCGAGGTGTCCTGGCCGAAGAGGATGCCTTGGAACTGCTCAACTCCGTCGGCGGAGGTGCCTTGGTAGGAGATCGAGGTGTCCTTGTTGATGACGAAGGGTTCGGCTGCTGCGAACCCAATGAGGAGGAGCGAGCTTGCTGCTGTGAGGACGTGCATGATCTTTGTTGGATGCAGACGTTTATTGTCTTTTGCAAGAGCTGGACTTGGGTGGTGCGTGGAATGAGTGAGAGGAACCAGGGATTCTGCTGTGGTGGACAGGTATTCGCCCAAAACCCCTTTTCTTCTTCGAGTTGTTTCTGGTTGGTCAAAGGGCTTTTGACCAGATCAAGATCCTCGATGTGCACAGAGGGGAATCTGACGCTCGAGCACTAGGGTTCAATGTCCACCGAGCTTCCCCATCCTTTCTCTATCCAGTTGCGATGAAAGCGATATGTTGGTAGATGAACAACAGACAACCACCGACAGCATCCGGGGAATTTACACGAAATGGCTTGCAGTAGTAAGTGTGCAAGATGCGTGATGCGTGGTGGGTACGTCGCTTCATGGAGCGGGGTTGCGCTTTACGACCTGCAGGAGTGACGTTCGAAGACCGAGAATAATGCAACAGAACGGGCGTCTGAGTCAGATGGGATCGTAACTTCGTAAGCACTGTATAAGTTGTCGCACTACCTACCTCATTGAAGTCTACAAGGCTGGATTCGACAGGATTACAATATTGGCATTCCCACATGGCAGAGCTGTCATTAAGAGGCCCCTAAACCTGACTACTCGATCACTTGAGCACTAGACCAACCTTACCACATGCATCTCACATTCTGCTCCTGTGAAAGTCCGAATCTAGCGCCCACGCACCACACGAAAGCTGTCGAATGACATATCCTAATCTTGATCGAACAAACCCGACGTCGGCCCACCCGGCATCGAATTCCGAAACATGCATGCGGAGAGAGGGGACCCTTGACTTGCGCATGGTCTAGTCCCATGGAATATGCACGTTGCATGGTGACTACGTCAGGCGTGGAATCGGCGCGCTGTCCCACTCGGCACCAGTGCCGAGTGAATGGTTCCCTAGAGGATTGTCATTAGGGTGGATCCGCTTGGAGGATCATACTGGTGAAGGGAGACTAGGCTGGTCTGGGGAGTGATGGGATTGATGATTCGAGGATGCATTTGAAGACGGATTTGGAAATGATGAGAGTCGTATGTCGTAATTTGTCGAAGACGACATGTCAATCGAACCAAGCTGTTGTGTATATTACTGAATCGAGGTGGTCCTCGATATGTGTATGTCCCACACCAAGAGATGTTGAATCTCTGGACATGCCATTATAGAGCGTGACAAGATGAGGGTACCTGTAAGCCCCTGCCAAAAAAACTCCAAGTCCTCTGTCGGTGGCACATGAGTTGAGCATGCGCTGTAGATCAGTCAGAGAGACGTGCCATTCCTATCCTGCCCCACATCTGCTTTCTCCTTCCACCCCCACGCCTTACATATCCAATGCTTTGAACACACGACGTTCACACCCCCGAATCCTCCTGGAACTCATGCTTGTTATACCAATGCTCCTCCGCATCCGCGAACCAGGTCCGCCAATTTTTGCACACCCGGTCCTTCTCGTCAATCGTCTCCTGCGGCAACTCAATCATATGCTCGTTCTCCCGGATATTGATCCCCAACCCGGAGCTCGCATGCCACGCGATGTGACAGTGCAAGATCCACATGCCGGGGTTATCCGTCTTGAAGCCAATCGCCATGTACCCGTGCCGGGGCAGCAGCGCCACATCCCGGCGCGGCGGATTGTCGTACTTGAAGGTCCCGTTCGTGACGTCGTCCTTGTGGAACGGCCGGTCCTCCTGGGCCAGCAGGACGAAGTCGTGCCCGTGCAGGTGCATCGGGTGCGCGATCGGCATGAACACCCGCTCCCCGCCCGCGATCTCGTCCTTGGTCCCCTGCGCGCCCATGATGATGTACACCCAGTCGTCCCGCGTGTAGTCCTCCGGCACGAGCGCGTACTCCGAGCTGTTGAAGCTGTAGTCGCCCAGGTGGTCGATCAGCGGGTCCGTGAAGTTGAGCCACATCGGCGTGTCGGTCATGTCCCACCGGGTGAAGTTGCCGTGGGCGACGGTGTAGTTCTCGTCCGCCCATTCGAGTCCGATTTCGAAGTTGTCGCCGGTGTCTTGGTCGACTGCGAGGGCAGCAGGTCAGTCATCCGCATAGTAGGAAGCGATGGGGGATGGGGAGTCTGAGGAGGGGGTCTTCCAAGCGGTCGCAGATCCAGCGAACTTACTATTGTTGACTGGTGGACCAACATAGTTGGGCACCACGGGGATGAGACTTTCGTAAGGCTCGTCTCGGCAGGTCATGTCGAATGTATAACGCTTTGTCGTCGGATCGGCTGTGCTGCCAGCATTGTATCGGATGATCCCCAGCTTCTCGTTGAGCTGGTTTGGCTCGAAGTCAACACAGCCATCCGCACCCGTGATGCGGATCCAGTAGTTCTGCTCCTCCACCGGGATGAGATTGTTGGATGGTGTTGCTTCGACGACGACGTGATAACGTTGACCGATGCCAACCAGAATTGAGTCGCGGTAGTAGGGCTCAATAGGCACGAAATCTGCGGCGACGATCAAGAGCATGTGCTTGTCGATGGAGAAGATGAACGTTGAGGCCGTGGAAGTGTTGATCAAGCGCAGCAGATATTTTCGGCCCTTTTCGAAGATTTGTTCGAAGATGTGCGGCGGGTCGACCTTTTCGTTCTGGCAATCCGGATTTGGGTTGTCGGTGCAATTGTAAAAGCCTTTGCCGTTCAAGATGACGGTCTGCATCTTCGCCGGAGGATTTCGAAGCTCGACCGAGAAGTCCTGGAACGCGCTGTTGTGGCTCCAATCACCAAACAGGAACGGGTCCAAGGCGACATCAAAGTCAGCAGACGCAGGGCCGTGGAAGGTGATTGGGCCAGCAAGACCATCTGCGTACTGAAGCGAATAATGACTGTGGTACCACGAAGTGCCATATTGCGTAACATTGAACTTGTATGTATAGCTATCGCCGGGTGCAATGGCGCACTGTGTGATGGCATTGACACCGTCATGCTGGAAGGCATTGAGCATGCGAACACCGTGCCAGTGAACAGCTGTGCCGTTGTATTTCAGATAATTGGAGACGGTGACTTCGACCGTATCACCCCAGCAAGCTTCGATCCATGGTCCAGGATACTGGCCATTGAAAGTTTTGCCGCCGTCGGGTCGTCTGATTCCATCGGCGTTGATGTCGTGGTCAGTAACGTTGAGATGATACTATTATCCATCGGGTTAGCTCCTCACAGCTTGGAAGGGGAAGACATGCAAGATGCAGTAATGCGAGACAGACCTTGCGGGTTATGCCGAGCGGTGCATACTGATCATAATTGGTGAAGATGTTGTAAATGCCGCCCGTGTTGTCGGAATCCATGATAGGCTTCTCGAGCCACTGGTTCCGCTGACCAACACTCCCGGTGTGCCTCCATCCTCTCATTCTTGTGTAGTCGCATAGAAAGTCAGGGCTTGCATTGGGTGGATGGAAAACTGGGCCTGGTGGAAGGTCGGCATCCTCCACCGAGCCGGCATCGAGTTTCTGAGCCCGCAGTGAGGCCTCCTTCTCACTCTGGCCGTAGATCTGGAAGTCATGTTTGGCAGCTTTCTTGGGGTTGGATGGGAACAGCGTGTGCAATGCTGGCGGTGCTGTTGGTCTCGCTTGGAATTGGTGCTGGTCTTGTACAGGCTTCAGCACACCATGTGGCCCTGAAGGCTGGTTGACACTAGCGCCATTGTGCCAGGAAGCCAAGGCTGATAGGCCAAGTGCCCGTGTAACAGTCTCACAGAGACTGTCGATGAACTTCATGATGGGCTAAATCTAGCCAAGGAATATGATAGAAAATCAAATCTTCTCAAATCTGCTCAGGAAATCTGCTCAAGATAGTTGCTCAGCAGCCTTCGTGTTGGTTTTAAAAGCCTGGTCCCGCCGAATGGTCTGTCCCTCACTTACCCCACAGCGATTCCAAATGAGGAGGACGACGGAGGAGATCGGATATGCGGTTTTGTGTCTCGACTGGGGCCATGAAAGGGCTTCTATCCGTCATTGGCCGCTTGAATGTTACTTTCGAGCTTGTATTTGTATCGGGGATCTGGGCTTCATGCATCGAGACGAGGTCGTTCTCCTAGGATCTGTTGTACTCTGGATCAGCCCCCATGCATCTAGATAGCTTTCTGATCCACAACGCTTTGACTAGGAAAGACTATGGCCACTTTCTGGCTGTCGAAAGCCGTACAAATGACTTTACCATGGTTCTGGTTACGGTTCACTGTCGTCTCCTCGCCACACACTATCTTTCTTTGCCAGATGATTGGCAATACATACATCGGGTCGTACATTCGGATGGTAGGAAATCCCAACTAACCTTCTAAGCTACCGTCTTGTGACGACATCCAGCTTCATATGCGAGCGAAACCCACTGGAATCACCAAATCGGTTCCAGTTCCGATTAGCCGGCTATATCAAGAGATCGGAGCTGATCCGTTGAACAACACAGCGGATGGTCAAAGGCTTGCTTAGATCAAGAAAAGCCCAAATTTTCTAAGCGACCTCTTCTGCAAGCTTCCGTCAATCAGCAGTGGCCCTTCTGCATGCACGAGGCTGCTGGACCAGTGAGGGACCCGAGTTGCCTCAAAAGCTGGTGCGGAGAACCGAGTGAGTCCGAGTGCAATTGCAGCAAGACACAGTTTTGGTCTCGACCATTTGGCTGGCGGTTCGAGCCATGAGAATGGTGAAGAAATGCCACAGTCTGATCTGGAAAACAAATTCCAAAAGGCAGCGAGAAAGGAGGAACTCTAGATGAGTAGAATCTCGGAGATATTTCAAGTCTATTATTGACAGAACGAGGTCTGATAAGAGAAGACAGCGGTAATGGAAAAACTTATGTCCGGTCATGTCATCAAATGACGTCACAAAAGTCTCGGTCACCGTGTCCGTTATCCTACTCTGACGTGAATGAACTGCGGCTGAGCAGCCACATTCTCGCCCCGGCATCTGATCCTCAGAAGTGCTGGCGTAGATTGCCTCGAGAGGGGTCAGTCGCACAGCTTTTTCATGTCTTCAGCGTGGGGCATGTCTTGCTGAAGTTACTCCGAGGTACGTTTCATACTTTTCCCCTCATAGCTGAGCCACCACTTTCGAGGAAGAGTCTGCCGGCAGATGGTTTGGGTTCCCCCCTGAGTTGGAGATCTTACTGGGCCAGTACCAACCAATGTTGGGTACTACTTTCGGTCCTTACGTCAGCCGTTGCAACCCCAAGAGAGCTGAATGGTCACGAGAAATGAATCACTCACGAGCGGCTTTGCGGGGTTACGTCTCGATAACATACGGTAGCAACAGTGCCGAATGCGCCTCAGAACTTCCGAGTTACATCTCGAGGGCTCTGTCACCCTAGTAGGACGCTGGGTTTGCCTTGCTTGATAAGACTAAAACATCGAGACATTCGACAGTCCGCCTAAGATCACACACAACACTGGCAGAAACCTCACGAAGTTTCTCTTACGGCGTGCCGGATTATATTGTGAAGCTGACAACCTCGATCGTCCGCACAAGTGATGACGCATGGTCCAAGAGTTGAAAGATTACATCGCGATGCTCTCAACAGCTGCATGGTACCATCAATGAGCAGCAAGATGTGTACATTGGTGACCGACGCCGCGCTGCAGCTAGCTGTTTGCGACTTGCGTACTGGTCTCTGGACCCTCGGCTTTTTATGAACTGCTGTCCAAGATGATCAGGCTTGCAGTCATTCCATTTATCAGAAAGGAATTTCATCAAGACATTCTGTATCCTCAAAACCCTCACACTAATCCTACTGTCACAGGGGTGAAAGCCGGTTGAAGCTTCAGACCAGTCAAAACCCGAATCATCGGCTGGGTTGGCCCGAGGAGACCGCGACCACCTGATGTACCATGAAATCATGGGCACCGGGTCCGGATTGACCTCATTGATACAATATCAGACATCAAAAGTCTAATTTACGACCTCATGCTGTAAGAGCAAACGGGAAAGGAGAAGACACATGGCGCCTGAGCGCGGCTGCAATGTATCTTCAAAATCATTGTGATTGCCCGCGCGGCAACGAATACTTTGCTTTGGTGCTGCCTTGACAAGCCGAAGCCCGTTGATGCTCATCCTCACTGACCGCCAAAGCTTGAAAGTGGACCTGTGTTCAACATATATCTTGGATCGGACCGTGAAACCGCTGTTGATATTTGCCGTTGTCACTCGATCGCCCGGAGCCTCACGATAAGTAGAGGAACTCTCATCACATAATCAATATCGCGGGAACGCATCAAGATAGTCTTTGTTTCCGTGTTTCTAGCCCTGCAGGGATAACCGGACGGTAGAAGGCGGTACAAGACTCGCTCCGGTCGGGCCGTATGCTCCAAGATGCTGATAAATGGCCATGGAAACGCCTCCAAGATCTGTCAACCCGCGTCGAACACGGGATGAATAATCTGTTGCAGCAACAAGACATGCAATTAGACCATTCACCACCTTGGATTCACCTCTTCAGAACTCGACTTCATGGATTCACAACAAAAACACTTGAACCTTCTCATTCACCTTCCATTGCAATGTAAACATTTCCTTGCAATGCTCCGCGATACACATCATGATGTGCAATAGGTTCTCTTCTACCAAGAATACTGATGCACAACTTGCTGCGTGCGAGTTACGGTCAAGGCCTGGACCGGGCTTGACGGGATCTTTGCGCACCAGGTGGGGATCTTGTGCATATCTTGGAGCACCTCATTCGTCCGCTTCTTTGCCGAGCAGCATCTCTCATCTGATGACTGCAGACAAACTCTTGCGCGGTACCCACTGTGACTACCAATAAGAATGCGCCACTCTGCACCGTCTTGGCGATTGGCGAGCCTCGTCGCCAATGAGGCGACAGTGTGGCTCCAATTCTGACCCGCGTGGTCAGACCACCTTTGCAAGCTGTCACACAAAACATTTACTACGATCTGTTTTGCAACGGAAGGAGTTCGTATTCCTCAGTCAATAAATTGCTGAGTGACCGTTGGCACCGGGAAGGTGAGATGAACGATGCAGATGTCCACATGGCATCCAGAGTGGCCCTTCTAGTGCCGTGCTATTCGTGCTCTTGCCATGTGCCTAGTATGCATGTACAGATACATGCCCGTTCCCTCATCTGCATTTTGATGAACAATCTGCCTTACCGCGGAGTCATCATGCGGGGTGATCGGACTTCGTTATTATCGTTGCTTTTCGTTGCTTCTCCTTCCATTTAACCGGTACAGAATGCGCGTGCCTCCACACTTCAATCTTTCTACAATTGTTTCAAGATTCAGTCGTCATCGAAACAACAACATTTACCTTTCTGCTACTGCAACCATCCGACTTTGGACTCCAGAGTTTGGAGTCGTCTTACTTTGTTGACCTCCATTGTCGCACGACTCAAGCAGAGTAAGCGCCATGTCGCTTACTGCAAGACGCACAGATGGCGGCATCGAACGAGGACCATTGCCCCCTGACACAGCGCGAACGTCGATCCTGATCGCCATGTTGACTCTGGCAATCTACATGTCAGTGCTGGTCGACCTCAAAGCCTTTGCCACATTCAAGCGACGTAATACGCTCTACTTCTGGTCGCTCCTGGTTGCGTCCTGGGGAATCATGAGTCATTCCTGGGGCATCATTCTCAAGTGGTTCGTTGGAAGCTGCCCGTGGGAGGTCAACACCGCTTTCGCATCCTTTGGCTGGTGGGGGATGGTCACCGGACAGAGTCTTGTCCTCTATTCACGCCTGCATTTGGTCGTACGCGATCACAGGGTGCTGCGCAGCGTCCTCATCATGATCATTGTCGACTTCTGCGTCTTCCAGGTCCCTACCACCATCCTCACCTTTGGCAGCAATCGGCCAAATCCTGGCATGTTCCTGACCGTGTACAATGTGTACGAGCGCATCCAGCTCATCGTCTTCACCCTCCAAGAACTCATCATCTCCGTCATCTACATCCGCGCCGCGTTGAAGATGCTGCTCCCCAGCGACCCAGCCGAAACCCGTCAGACCAAGAAGTTCCTCATCTACCTCAACATCCTTTGCATCGCGCTCGACATCGCCTTCGTCTGCGAGGTCTACAGCGGCGAGTGGGTCTACAAGACCGGCACCCAATCCCTTGCCTATGCCATCAAGCTCACCATCGAATTCGTCGTCCTCAACAAGCTCATGGATGTTTATCGCTTGGGGCCCGGCACATGCTTCCACTGCCGCCGCGCCCTCAATTCCTCCAAGCACAACCTCCAGTCAGCAGGCGCGCACGCCTACAGCCGGGATGGCACGAAGCGTCCGTCGATGCATGGGCAATGGCAATCCCCCTCGCAAGGAGGTTGGCCGCGCATGAGCAAGATCCGCGGCGCCGAGCGACTGGGGCCGTTTGAAGAGGAGGATATAATGGAACATGGGCCGGTGGGGAAGGGGGTCTCGCACGCACATGCCGTCAGCACGCCATCTGATATCGAGATGCAAGGGAAAGAGCAGGATATCATTGTCACCACGGGCATCACTACATGGACTGAGAGCACCGGTGGTAGCAGCAAAGAGCCGTCGATGGAGAGATGAAACAAGAGAAGCATAATGCCTGTATTACTTGATGAAGACCAATGACTGTACATAACAAAGCAATAAGGGGAGGTCATTATGCGCCATTCTTGGGCAGGGCTGTGAAAGACACTGGTAATGATGCTCCGTACGATTGTAATCTCGAGGCCTTGGTCAAATTGAAGCTGCAATCAGCGGTAACGCAAACCGCGGCAACAAATCTGAACGTGTAGTCACCGTTGCTTGATCTCGTCAAAAGTGCATGCATCGCGGCTTGACACGACGCAGCACTCTCAAGGCTTCCACAAAATTGTGATAATCAACCCCGACATTCATTTCATTGGGGACACGAGGAGCCAGTATGCTTTTCTGGACGAGAACTGTCTGGACATCTCGCGTTCGCTGCAACACTTACGTATCAAGAATATCGGATGTCAAAATTCATGGCTTTTTTGGCTCCTCGAACATTTAGCTTGACGCTCACGCTTGAGAAGGGCCTGATCGTGGGGACTCCACTCAACAGCGTCGGTCCTGACTACTCGAGGCTCATACGAGGTCATCAACATGGCTCAGCATCCCAGGAACACCATAGTTTTTCCAGGCCATTGCAATCGCAAGCTCCCTGAGAGGTCAATCAGAGATTCCGCTTCCTTTGTTTCGTCACATCAACTCGGTCCACGGGTGCCACACCACCCGTCCTCAATGCAGGAAAACTTCCATTGACGGCATTGAACGCCTGTCTCAGCTCATCAAACGTGTAGATCTTCCCTTCATCGATCTTCCGACACCAGAGTTCGTCATTCGCGGCTCTGCTCGTCAAATCAGCGCCCGCACGATTCGCCGCTCCTCCGCCCTGTGCGAGGATCGTGTTCCCGTTCGGCACCCCGTGCACAAGGACCATCAAACCATCCGCTATCCCGGCGACGTTGTAGCCGCCGAAGTACTGCGGCGTCGTTTCGCCCAAGCATCCCGAGACCAGCGGCGTGGCCTTCTCCGCGATTTCTGCAAAGGAGGAAAGCTCCAGAAGCTCCCCGGGCACCATTGCGATGGTGATGCGGCAGGACGCCGAGGTGAAGGTGCTAGGGACCTTCCATTCGTACGCAGCCTCGGGAGGCCGGGAGATAAATTCGCGGAGGAAGCGGGCGCTGTCGGGGTTCAGGGTCAGGAGCTGTAGGAGGCCATTGCAGTCGGCCAGAAGGGGGCGGGGGCAAACAGGATCGTCGCGGAGGCAGAACGGGGGGTCTGGTATATCTGTCGATTGAGGTGACTCGAGGTCAAGGCTAGGGTTGCCTCGGACGGTTGCTGCGAGTGTGAAGGTGGATGAGAGGAAAGATAGATATCCAATGAAGAGGAATCGCATGGTTGCTTCCCTAATCAGCAGTGGACCGTAAAAATGGTCTCTGCAGAAGTGACGATGCGTGTGATTTGCTGTTGCAAAATTTGAAGATGGTGTTGGTCTTTATTGATTCACAAACCAAGTGGCTATGTACGAGACATGCGGTAATGAAAATACCCAGCAATGAAACCTGGCCTGTTAGCTAGGTCGCGTTTTGCAGGTACCCACAAGATTTTCATGGGGCCAAATATCATGAAATTTGGCGGCTGGCGTATGCGTCGTCGCGTGGACATATTTGGGGGTTGAGAATTTAAAATCCTGAGATTCGGCCAGATGCTCCCTCTCCAACGGAATCTTGTACCTAATCAATTGATGTTGTTTTCGAGGTCAAGCAGACTGCCTCTGGCAACTAGTAACGCCTTTCACACGTCGTAGAACGAGCGTGGGGTGAAGAAAAATAGGGTAGCAGCTGCTGTTCAAGGAGGTATGAAGCGTAGATCCCTATCACATTCACAAACAGAATTACTTGACACTTTATGCTCTTGTCGCCCCAGCTTCAAGAGATCCAGTCCTCGACAGATGCAATCGAAATATTGGAAGCAGCGAGGTCGTGCAGCAGTAACATCGCAATCCGTGAGCTTCGACAGCGTTTCAGACTGGACCATCAATCATGGATATCGTCTTCGGGGCTCTTGGGTGGGGAACGATCGCCGCTGAGTATGTGAAAGCGGAAATAGTATTGAAGAGTCCACGGAGTGTTGCTCGATGGGTCAACATTCGCCTATGGAGCCGGGAAAGAGGAAAATCTTGTGGTGCGGTCGAGAGATCACGACAATTAATGTGGCATTAACAACTGGTACGACTATACCAATGGATTACAAAAAAGAAGCTCATACCTGATGTAAGCAGTTTTGTTCGACCGCACATTGATTCGAGCCGACAACGTGGCCGATGCATTTTTGATCCGGTCAGGAATTCCAAGATCCAGATCATTGGCATTCAAGGTATCGCTTCAGAATGTTGAGTGTCCCCAAAGAATACGGTCATTCTGAGAGAAGAATCGTGATGCAGTTGCTTCCAGGCAAGATTAGACTTGTTCCTCTGTATCATGTTGTCTCCACGCTGGACTGATTTGCCGCTGGTAACTGCAGATGTGGTTCAATCTGATGATCTTCCAGCCAGCTATCCATCCTCCCTTCTCTACCCTACAAAGCAACCACCATGCCGTTTCCAGTTCCGCTGGGCAGCCATCCGGCCGCGCCTCTGGAGATCAGAAGTTTTCCACTTCCAAGAACGCACTCATCGAAGATCTTGAACGCCTGCCTTGCTACACTCTTGAAGTCCTCGTTGTCATGATTAGGTGAGCCCTTAGGACGCGGGTCCGCAGTCCAAATCTCCTCGTCGACATCTTCTCCCAGGACACGAATCCAGATGGAAAGGACACAGTCATCCGAAACGTAACGCCTGGGGTTGGCTCTGGTAAGCGGACCGTCGATGCTGGACCACCGTGGGTAACTCCATCGAAAGATCCGGGAGTCGTAGGTTGCGACATCTTCATCGATGAGGATCTGTATTGCATCCTGGCACTGTACAACGTCGAGGTTGACGTGCGGAGGGTTATACCAATCTGACTCGTGACGACAGTAAGGTGCAATCTCGTTCGTCGTGTTCAAAGATGAGAGCGTAGAGTTGATGGTTGGAGTAAGCTGAAGGGAGGCTGGATGCGCGATGGAGACTTTAGGGTGAAGACTCAGGAGAAAGAAGAGTAACGCCACAACCAACATTGTGCTGGTTGCTTCTGACATGGTCCTAAGGAAGACTGCTCCTGAATCGGAGAACCTCGATGTTGGAACATGATATGGGTGTGACTACCTCTCTGTATATGCATTGTTCCACCAATACCAAACTTCCTTGATAGGCCGTAAGCTCTGGGTATACTTGTTCGTCTTGCGCCTATCATTGTGCGACTTGTGAGACAAGGTACGACATGGTCGCCAAACATGGCGTCTTAAGCGACACGTCTCACAACTCGATCATGGAAAGTCTCCCACTCGAGGCCTTGAGGGCCAAGAGAGGCTTCACTCATGGTACTGCAAAGAGTGTTGTTATCTTCATCCCACGATGCCTTGCGACACTAGTGATCCTGACAGGCGACTACGGGATTCAGGAACAATCTCGAGTGGGGGCTCGCACGGCTGCTGTTCGGCAAGATCCAGGGCGAGGCCTATCATTTGGGAGTTTGTCTTACCTAGATGAGGAAGAATGATATGTTGCGGCTGACCTGCTGAATTCTACATCGTTCTCAAAGCCACGGGAAAGACCGAACAACGAGACCGAGGGCGCAGACGAAGAAAAGTAAACAAAGCCCCCTTCGGCGGTCAGCATGACGTAGTGATGACTAACATTGGGTGAGATAGTTCCAGGAATCTTGGCAAGTCCCTCTCTTTACCAAAATCCTCGAGCAGTCCGTAAGACTATAAAGTCTCCTAGCGACCCTCCCTTGCTCGCGCAGCGGCCAGCTTCGACTTCATGTCTGTCTCGTAACTTTTCTCTTTATCCAATCTTGTGCCCTCCTTCAACGCACGCTCAGCTTCGTCGCCCTTGAACTTTTTCAGATACTTCTTGAACACTTGCGACATCTCAATGACGTCCTTGATATGTCCACGCTTGAGTTTCACCTTCTGTAAGGGTGGGACGGCTGTCTTGGCTTCGTGTTCAGCAAGCGCGACTGCTGTCTGAATGGCTATTGATACGATCAGCAGGATCTAGAGTTCACTTTGGCCGCACTTACCGTTACGAATCTCCCGCCCATTCCATTCCACCTCTTCATCCTCAAATATTTCCTTGACATAGTCTGAAGCTCTAGTCTCCACGCTGAAATTCTCCTGGTCCTCCATCAGCTTGTCGACAAACTGTTCCCAAATTCGATTCCTGGCGGCGGGGTTCAACGTTTCGTATTTGACCACAAGATGTACACGGCTCATAATGGCATCATCGATCTGTCCGATGCGGTTGGTCGTAAGGAACAGGATACCCCGGTAGTATTCCATCGATCGAAGGAACGCTGTAATACGTCAAAAATGATGTCAACAAGCTCTGGACTGTACACACCCGAAACAAGACTGTTCCTCTGCAAATCACCTGTACTACGAATCTCGAGGTAGATGTCAGCTTCGTCGATCAACATCACAGCACCCCAAATTTCTGCAAGCGAGAACCATGCCGACAACGTTGATTCGATTTCTTTCTCGTTTGTTCCTACAAGGGTGGTGTCAAAGCACGTCTTGAGCGTGTCCTGGGAGCAGCTCACCGATGTCTGCACAAGTCAAGGCGAGTAGAGGGCGCCCTTTGATGCGATCAGCTTGGAATGACAGTTGAAAAGTAGTCTGTCAAACTCACGGGTGTACTCTGCAATGCACTCCGTGGTGTACGTCTTCCCGACGCCCGGAGGTCCATGGAGAAGGAAGATCTGGCCTTCGCCTTTACTCCCTATGAAATCCGCAGACCAATTACTGCTTTGACCCCGCTGTTGCCCCTCATCAAATCTGTCGGTCAAAACCTTGACCATTTTCAGATGATTATCATCCATGACCAGGTTCTTAATCGCAGACTCGTTGTTCACAACAGATGAGACACAATTGATATCCAGCAAATCTATTTTGGCAATATCAGCCCAAGCAGCTACTCTCCTAAGTGGTGACCTCGCAGTTACTCACCCCATGTTCGCGACTTGAGAATGAAGCCGGGGACTTTTCGTGGAAAAAGTAGGAAATGATCTGCCGTCAAGACGACGTCTTCTCGCTTGGGGTCGATATCATCATAGCCAGCCCATTTTGATTGCCTCCCTTGACTTCGGATCACGAGACAAGAGTCGCAGTCACAGGAGGGTACAACCCCCGGAATAGAGTCATCATCTGTAAGACCTGTTTCAGGCGGTAAATCACTGGATTTGCCGTAAGACCAATAGCTTGCCGGATCCAGCACAACTCTGCCTTTATGCTTCAAATGCTCAGTCATCATACGGGGTATTCTTCAGGTAGCACTCACGTGTCGCCTCTTTTTTGCCAACGTATGCCCATCGTAATTGACCTCCTCATGGCCCTTCTGCAGAATGTCGAAATAGTGTTGACCTGCTTTCACTAATTTGTCCCGTCGAGCAGGATCCGAGGCCTTGCTGATTGGGAATACCTTCAGACTTGTAATGTCTCTCTCACCGTTGAAGCTTGTAATGTTGACCATTTTGGGACATCTCCCGACTCGACGACCTACGAAGTATTCAACATGGTGAATGGTACCCCGAGCTTGACTTCTCACCATCAAAATCAAGATACCAAAGTGTAACATTGTAGTGATTGACATTGGTCGGTTTATTCGGCCTGACTGACCTCACCACGAAGGCTGCCAACTCTCCATCAACATCAGTGTATACCTCGGTGCCAGGCTTGAGAAGCATCCAGAGCATTTCAAAGGTGGCTGTAGGAGCTTTCCGATTGTGCCGAATCTCCTCTTCCTCAATCTTCTTGAGATACTTGGCATCGAGATAGGCGAGCAGGACGTCAACGTGTTCTTTAGTTCTGTCATCAAATCTCCCATGGGCGGTCTCACTCTCACTCTTGCGACCAGCTGGATGTCGCAATGCCTCCAATTCGTTGCGATGATGTAGGAGAAAGTAATACGGCTCTGGTACCGTGATAGTGTTTCCTGTCAACTGCTGTGATGGGTAGTAATTCACTTGACCTTGAATGGCCTTCACGAGTACGGATGATCGTATCTCCATCTCCGTCTCATTGACCGACTTGATTTCGAACCTCTTTCCTTTGAACTTTTTGTTCTTGATTGCTGGTTCCAGATCATCTTCAGAGTTCTTCTTCGGGGAGTCTTTCTCTGGAGTCTTTTCGTCACTTGGATCCTCGGCATTCGAGCCTGCATTTTCAGCACTATCCTTGCTATCAACGGTGGTTGTCATAGAAAGCTCTCGGATCGTGACATAGGTGATTATGTCCAGGATCGAGCCGGTCTTTTCCTCCTCATCCGCGCTCACCAATTTTGGCCATGGTTTGTACCGTTCCTCCTCATCAATCTGCTCGCCAGCCTCGTTCCTGTATTGGACCCTGTACTTGATCGCAGTGGAGATACTATCGTTGTGGCCCGCTGTGCTCTTCCGGCGAAGGTCATCGTCGTGTGTCCCATTGGGAACCTGCGTCGAGACTTCACCATTCGCTGCCATCCTTGTGTCACTAGAAAATGTCGGAAACGAGCAACGCTCTTTGTGGCACAGATTGAAAGTTCGTAAGGTGGACGTCGCCGGCTTTATGTAAGAGAGCACCTGCAATTCCACTCTTAACAGTCCATCAAAGCAGGCTGACGGCAATCAAATCAAGAGCCAATCAGCGATAGCCTCCACTGTTGTTGGCGTGCTCTGCAAAAAGCACTAATCTCTTCTGGGAAGAAGAACAGGGTTCTTCATGCAGGAGGCGGGGAGGGGCACACGGCTTTCCGGCAGTCTCAGCGAATAGGGAGGCGAATCGAATAATCCGAATGCAACCTCATCACATCACGATAAGCAACATCCCCGGTGTGCGCGAATATTTCTCGTAAGTCTCCCCCCATGTGGTCACAGCCTTGCGCCTTGCCCATTTTCATAGTGCCGAGAATCTGCGATGACTGCGCTAATATTAGATGGTTACCAGCCCACCATTGGATTCTGACTTTCTGCCTTGTTCTCGCAGAAAGGAAAATCCAAACAGACGTGCGACTCGGAAGCCTGATGATTCGAAATATTCTCTATGGATCTGTTGCGTCGCCCGTATTAAGATTGTGAAAGAGATATGTCGGCTGCTTCTGAAAAAGAAAGTGCACGGGATGAGGCATACCGTGTGGTTCGCCGCTTCAGCGAGCGGATCGGGGACGAATATCCACAAAACACCTTGGCGCGAGCGCTGACCATAACTGAACAATACGAAAAATGTCGTGAAGAGGATCTTGTGATCGCCAATTCCTCTGGCCATGCACCGGCGGGCGACGATCTAGAGCCGTCGTGAGTCTGCTTCGTTTTGTGGTGCCAGATCTGAATCCCTAAAGCAGCCTATTAGGAAGTCGGCTATTCAACTACTCGACCAAGAGATCGGTCAGACTGCCCAAGCCCATGGAGATCTGGTCGAGAAGATATCAAAAGATGGTCAGACAGCCCTGACTGGTCAATCATGCGATTTCAATGGGGTTCGTCACCCAAGTCTTCTTCAGCACGACCAGATCCGAGCAAAGAACCCCGCTAAGCGCTACGTAGGTTCGCAATGCAATAGACACATGGATTGAACGCTACGAAAAAAAGAAGGAAGACGAGTATGAAAGCGCCAAAGGTCATTTCCAAAGATTCTGCGGAACAATGGACGCATACTCCAATCTGCTCTCATTCATACCAGATGACGACAAGTACTTGAAACCCTTCTGCGGTGCTTTGACTACCATCGTACAGGTATCGCCGCGGCTTGGGCTCCAAACCCCAATGGATGAGACTCACTGATCTGACTTGTTGTTTAGGCGACCGTCAACCGCGGCAAGATCGCGGAAGGCTTTGCCTCTGCACTCGCTGAAGTGGGTGTTGAGATGGACTATTCAAAAGACCTGTTGGGATCTTTGAAATCCAGACGGAGTGTTGCAAGTGTTGACAAGCTGATCTCCATAGTCGCACAGTTCTGCACTCAAATATTCCGATTCTTGAACCCATACCTGCGATGGTGCCAGTCAAGTTGGAAGCGATTCAAGAGCTCAATCGATAAGACGTACTACGACAAGCATATTCAAGGCCCATTGACCGAGATCAGAAGATTTTCGGGCTATCTTACACGTGAGGCAGATGTACAGATGATGAAAGTAGGGCTTCGCACAGAAGACCTGGCCCAGAGCGGAGTCGGCTTATCCCAAATGACGCTCTTGAAAGTTGGAGAGATCCTCGACGTTACCAAAGACTATGCGAAGAGGAGAAACGAAACGAATAGATTCGAGAATCTGAGAGAAAGCGAACTCCATTCGTTGCTTGGTCAGCTTGCGGCATACCTACCTGTCGGACGATCAGGACAGCATATGCTCATGTCGGCGTCAGAGGAAGCAACTCACGGGCGACAGATGGAATATAGTAATGCTGATAATACTGGTCCACGGGCGCAAGTGGCGAATGACATTATTAGAGACACCAGGTCTCTAAAAATGCAGGAGACTTACACATTCGCAGATGTCGAACCCCATACCCGGATGTTGAACATGGTCCAGAATGGCTACCTTGGCGGAGATGTTGGAACTTCACAAAGAGCACCCAGATGTGTTTTCGCGCCCTTGCAAGATTGGCTGTCAGCGTCAGGGAGCCGTACAATGTGGCTGTATGGACCAGCAAACGCTCGCACGCCAAGCGAGATCTCTTCGACTTCGACCTATGTAGTCTCAATGATGGAGAGCATGAAAATACCCATCATAGCTCATCGTTGTCAGCCTCAGGAGTCAGAGTCTGTGGCGCTCGTATCGATGGTCTACTCGCTGATATTGCAGCTTGTCTGGCTATTGCCTGACAGATTTTCTTCGGACAAGAACTTCGACGGAAGCCGATTTGCGGTCCTTGACGGTAGTATCAATAGTCTGGAGAGTGCTTTGATTCTTTTCGAAGATCTTCTGGCACAGGCTCCACAAATACTCGTATGCATCTTAGACGGCATCCAGACAATGGAAGATGGCAAGGAAAGTGCACGTGGGACAGGCATGTTTTTGGACCTGTTCCTCGAGATTTTGAAGGAAAGTAAGGACACGAAGATCTTGAAGATTTTGTTGACAACGGATGGATTTTGTCATCGTCTGGACCACAGATTGGACCCTGGCGAGAAGGTGGACGCTATGCGAGCGGCGGAAGGCTTCTCGGTGCGAGGGAACAAAAGCAGAGTGTCGCTGGCAAATTTGACAGCGCAGTAATGCTCAAACATCGTAAGAGGTTGCTGCCGGCGGATTGGAGGCATTCTCACACGCGTACTTCAAGCGAGTTGGGGTGCTGGTCAAGGGGAAGCAGGCTAGGCAGACATGCCCTACCGAGTTTTTGATATTGACCTCCCACGGCGTTGTCAATTCATTCAGCTTGGGATATCTAGTGCGTGTCGCGGCTCGTGATAATGATGAGGGCGGCCCAGGATCGGCTCGCTTCTCTCGATTGTGACGAAAACCACATGGGCTTTTACAAGGGTTGCCTCTGGGATCGCGCCCGATGATGTGTTCATTCGAGACCATGTATCATGCTGATGCGAAGATTCGAGCAGTAGTGTTCATTCCAGTTCTCCATTGTGAGATCACACAGGAAGGAGATGATCGACCCAATTATGATCAGGCGTTAAAGGCTATCAATCTCCTCCTCTCTCTCATCCTCTTAAGGATCTTGGCTCAAATTCCACATGGTGCAACTCTGCTATGACAGCCATGAAATAAAGAGCGGGACTTACCATAATCGACGCGCTACCCCACTCGGCCCTCGTAATACAAGCCGACATGCTGGCCAACCAGTGAGTCTCATATTGTGTCCATGATATTTGTGTTCGCGTTCGACATGCGAAGGTATCCCGTGTACCGAAGTTTTATACTTCCATGCAATTTTCATCAGGATGCTGGATCATGACCGTCATTCCCTGGATCTGATACAATCATGGATATCGAATGGAACGATCTGAGCGATGAGAAGGATGCAGTCGAAGCTATTCCGGCCTTGTTGCCTGGGAACATGCGAATCTCCTGATGTTTCTCGCATGCTGTGATGTCCTCACACGCAAGGAATGCAAAGGACCAATCAAGTATCATATTGCTTGTGGTATCCTAGTATGGAAGGACGCATGGAGTAACGTCTTTATCTCGCCAGGGACTCAAGGTTTGGTAGCCAGCTAGGGAGGCAGCTTCGTTTCCGCACTGGTTGCAATAGTAAGATTGCCCGGACTCGAACCCTTCTGTCGGAACAGTATTTTTGATCTCAAGAGAAAGCGGTGCAGACTAAGCTCTGCTGCATTGTATGGGGGTGATACTCGACCATATGGTGGTACAAAAAGAAATGATCAAGCAGTCACGAAAGGGGCATCGGAAATTACGCGTCCACTTGTGGTTGCCTTACACGCAGGTCTAAGCGCCTCAGCCTCTGTGGTAGCAGAATGATGCTAGTCGATGTTAGACAAGTCTTAAAGCTCTCCAATTGCATTCATTTTGTCACCATCTAGCAGTTGCGACACTGATCATCAACCTCGCAGAACTACCAAGCGACTGACCTCGAGCGTAACAATATCTAGGATTGAACTTAACAGGCAGCCTAGGTTCTCCTCACCCAGTCTCGAGAAGGAGAGCGAACAATATCGAATGCAATATCCTAGACCCAGGTGGAAATCTGCAATCTGACTCCACGACTGCGGCACGTCTTCTCTTAGAGTCTTGAAGCACTCTGAGACAAGTCGAGACGGGATGCTGCTAATTACAAAGCCCGTAGCAATAAGGAGAGATACTAAATCACAGCCCCAATGCGAAATGCAATCCTGCTGAGGTTCATAGAGGTCGCTCTATGGTCGTGTGCGAACAAGGAAGAAAGGGCCGGAACCAATGGTTGTTACGACATCAGAAGGTTTCGCAGGCACCCAATGAGATGATAGCGCCTGACGATATACAACCAACGTAGATTCCGAATGTCGTTCTGCTGACAGCCAAGGCGAAGGGGCGGAAACTCTATTGCTCGCGGAGTGGCGATTCCGCCCCAATCGGTCGGTAGCCTACTCGAATCTCAGCCACGCTATTCAACTTCTGATGACCTACGAGGCGTCATCAACACGTCCAACACTTGGTTTCCCCAGGCCTAGCCCTACGCGACTGACATTGCCGCACTACTGCCCGCTAGAGGTCCTCGGATCGGACCTATGATTTCATCAAACTCTCCATCTATCCAACAGCTGGTGACACGAGCCGCAGATACATGTTTCAGGCGCAGGAAACTTGGGCGCCAAACACCCCTTGCAATCATGGCGCACTTGGCAATCGAGAGGCGCTTGCAGATCTGCCTCGCCACCACAGCGGTATGCGTCCCAATCAATGCGCGCGTAAACCCACAGAGCGTTACAGTGGCACGGCCGTCATTTATGAAACACACTCCGCCCGAATCCTTCGCGTCCAAACAGAGTGCAATCTCGTGGTTCTGTAGTGAACCTCGTGAAGATACTCTTGAGCTTTCAGGAGGCGTAGCCGGCTGTATTATCTTTATTGGGGGCTAAATGAGCCAAAGAATATGGGGTTGACGACTTTGAGGAACTTTTGAAACGCACCGTCCAACCCGGGCGACCGCAACTATGACTCGAGATGTTGGGTATGTAAATTGACAGCATACTGTTCAGATCTACCGGTTGGTATTTTCGACTCTCCACTTTTCGTAGTTGTGCCACACGGGACGGTTAATATGTGACATGGCGCACTGGGCGGAGCGCAGAATCTGCAATGAATTTTAAGTGGTATGCCTGAATGAGCCAGCATGATGAGGTAGCAGAATTTCCTTCAAGAGGATATAAAGACTCGCGATGAGTCCGTTTCAGTCCTCCGCCTCACCTGTCCCAGAGCACCATCCAAGCAAATCGACTTCCATCAATCCAAAGTGCAGTCCAGTCACAGTTTCAAGATGCTCTCCTCATCAATGCTCTCTCAACTCGCTGTGCTGGCACTGGCATACTCTTGTGCAGCAACAACTCCCAAAATCATTGCTACCAACCTGAATAGTCTCCTGAAAAGGGACGACGCATGCCAGGAAATCAACCCTGTCGGCGGCTCTGCTCCCCACCATGTGAGTCAACTCACCGCTTGCAGAGTGATTGGGCTGTCTGCTGATCTGGGCCAGGACTACTTCAACGGTGCTCCTGATGGCTGCCCCTTCAAGAACAAGATGGATGACAAAGGCTCCTGTCAAGACGCCCTGAAGAACGTGGATGAGTCGCATTGTGCTGGCTACTGCGAGGTCAAGAACACCTGGTTCTATGGGGAAGAAGTGCCTATCAAAGAATTCTCGAGCTGTCGAGCGGACTCCCCGTGCGAATATACTACCACGAACACAATCACTGTTACTCAAACATTTGCCTTCAATGTCGACGCCGGTCTCGCCAAACGATCTGACGACGACGATAATGAGACTGTCAATGTCACAGCGCTTGGCAAAAGAGACGACGAGGCAATTTTGAAGCCTACCTTCAATATCGTAAGTGTTTTTCCTTTATCGGTCTGTACCTACAAAACACAAAACACTGACAACAATACAGGGTGCCACATACAGCTACTCAACGGCCAAAGCCTCAGCCAAAGGATTGACACTGCATCGTCCTACAAATACTGTGGACCAATGTGGTTATTGGACGTTGTGAGTCGATACTCCTTCCAAGAGATGGCGCAGGGCGATTGAGCCAAAGCTAACCTTTGCCTGCGCAGCGTCCCCATCTTCTGGACATCCTGTGGTACGATGACCACAGCGGAATTCAACCACAACTGGTATGGGAATACAGAACCCTTTTGCGTTAGCGACGAGGCGAAGGACACCGGGAACTATTGCAATACCTCCGTAAGTGTGCCATGATCCCCATGAATCTGACTTTCCTCCCCAATATTAGCCAGTTCCCGAAGCTGATCATGAGCCTATCGGTAGCCGTATTTGGATGGAAATGGCAATCAAGCCGGGGTAACTGTGTTTGTCTTGATTGACTGCACCACCAATAAGTTACTGCCAAAAGAAAAGCAAGACCCTATCTACCAGCAGGATGGAGTTGCATCGTCGGGATTCCCGTGAGCCAAAGCCGAATATGCGGAGGTTCGCAATGTTTCACTCAGCCGGGAATGTTTGGCATCCGTGACCCACAGCTGCACGGTCGTGGAGATCCTAGTCCTGAATGTGGCGCCCTGGAGTTGTCGGTATATCGTCGAACGATCAATCCGCATAGCGTATTTTAACAATTAAATCTTAAGTCACAAGGATGAAGACCCTGAGAGATATGCAAGCCTTTTACCGGTGAGAGGTGTTGCCTTATTCCTACTTGCTCCCATCGCTCAGGGCCAAAAACACCGTATCTACAATGGAGAATCTGAGCCCTAAGCAAAGGCTTCAACAAGTAAACGGACCGGAGAGGATTCCGGTAGTATCCCTCCAAAGTTGCGGTGTTCTTGGCCCAGAGCAATGGGAGTATGCGTGGGTGAAGCATGGCTTTGTGCGGGTGAAGAGCTTGCAGAGAGCCCGGGGTCTCCATTCTCCCTCCGCTCCATTCATGATTTATCTTACCTTAAACGGACTTCCGGTAGAAATTCTCGGCTCTTTTTCTTTATATTAACCCAATATATTATTATATTGATTTAATTCAAATTAAAATAATTTATTTTCGCTCTTATTCATTTTCGCTCTTAATTCGTTTAAAAATATATAGAAAAGCAAGAGGATGCAGATAGTGTCAAAGACGTGTTTTGGTAGACGAGCAACACATGTGTATTCATTGAGTCAAGGGCCGTAGCCCACATATAAGCATATGGTACAGTGATCTGTGTTCTGTAAGGTGTACGATGTGATCTATCCACTCAAATATCCTTTTTGTAAGCCCAGTATAGCCTCACTCATGGTGGGTGGTCTGGGCTCTTCCATGGTCTCTCCCTTCTCAACGGATAATATTTAATTTATCTTTAAGTTTAACTAATAATTAAATATTCTATAATTAATTATAAATTTCTTTTTAAACTTAATAAAGTTATTATAAAAGTAGGGTTTAAAGTTTTATAAAATAATATTAATAAAGCGTTAAAAAATATAAAGAAGAACTATATTAAAATAATAAATTATTTCGAAACTAGTTTTTAACTAAAATAATATTAGTTTAAACCTGATTTATAAGAATTATAAAAAGTATCCTTAAGTTTTATATTAAGAGTATTTATTATTATATTAATCGGTAAAGTATTTTTTATTCTCGATTTACCCAAATACCTAAAAATTTTTAAAAAAAATACGGCTTAGATTATCTTTATATAGTCCCGAACCTTAGAGAAAATTATTAAAATATTTAAAAAAGTAAGTTATATTTAGTTATTAATTAATATATAACTAATC